>CABFOW010003120.1:0-29661 GCA_902141385.1 Timema californicum | reverse complement strand
CCCCCCCCCCCTACCCCTTGCACGGTAAATTTTCATATCTAGACTAACGAACTGTACCATGTTAAAAGTTGTAAGCCACTTTCCTCAAGTTGTTATCTTTGAATTAGTTACAGAGTTGAACACAAAAGTTGGCCAGCTTTCAATAAGATTTAAGCCAAAAAAGGTTGGGAATAATTTGTAACCAGAACTGTACATTATAAGCAGAAAAAAAATAAAAGTGCAAATATCCTGAGAATATAGGCTATATATTTTAATCTATAAATAACTTTGGATTGTTAAAATGTTAACTGTTTATATTAATTAGACAAAAATAACAAACTTCTTGACTTCTTGTAGTGCTTTATCCTTAAAGCAAAGCTCAGCAGAGTTAAACTGAGAAAAAAACATCAAACAGATTTGATCAACTGTTTTGACAATCAAGATAAAACATACCTTTTAGTAATAATATACTTGTACATCTTGATAGAAAAGATAAGAGAAATAAATAATGTGTGTGTAGTTATAAAACTATTTCATGTGTGTGGTTTTTTTTTAACCTTTACAGATTTGGCCTATTTTCCTATTTTTATCATCAGGATTTTCATCTTTAATGCAAGATTGCTTGGGATAGAAAAATGAGTTGGATCCTCTCTAAAAAAAAGTTTGATAATAATCCAGCTTCAATTAATTACCTGATGTTTAGAGAGGTAATAAACAAAAACCAAGAGCTTTTTAAAAATATTCCTTTCTCTCAGGAAATGGTTAGCCCAGCTGTTTCCACCCTGGTGGTAACAGCATGATTCTGGCGGGGTCACATTGCTTGATGAGTTTATAGCTCTATGTTTACATTTTAAAATGATTCAAATTATTATGGAAGGTGTGAAATTTAAATAGCAATACATACTTACTTACCTCCATTACTGTTTCAAGCCTATGGTCGGGGTCAGTTTTTTATTCAACCCTAATATTTTCCACTACCTGCTTGTTAAGCCTGTCATAGCCTCATATGGCTTATAATCTAACTTAAGACTAGGACAGGCACAACATCCAGTCCCCAGCAGTTAATTTATCAATATGAAAGGGTAAACCCACAGTTCACCAATGATAAATTTTTGGCCATGCCAAGAATTTAACTCGAGACTCAGCTTAGTAAGCAGACATGCTACTGAGCTAAGGTGTCAGATTCAAATTGAAATATAATGATAAAAAACTGTTACTGTTGTGTACCTTTTGGTTATTTAACTATGAAAGTTGCTTCTCGACTTAGTTTGTTGTAGCATTCTCGTATTAAGGCGAGTGGCAATGTCAAACTTTCAATTTAGGATTTTTTATTTGTTTCAATGCAGCTGAAATATAAATATTTACTTAGACTAGGCTGACCATAATTCCTGCCAGCTCGTTTATTCTCTCTTAAGGCATGATTGGTTTGTTGGTGATGGGGCCTCCCTTCTCCCTCCACGCAAATAAACATATATTCTGTAAATTCTACCTACCCCACATGTGTAATTAAAATGCTGATAGCCCGTATGAGTACAGTAAGATTCAGTGAAAGTCATTATTTAAAAACTAGGATATGAACGCTTGTAGGTTTGTCTCAGAGATAAAAATTGAGGTCAAACTTTGTCAAAGGTTTCGAGTACAAATGCCAGTGTTTAGGTGTAATTTTTTGAATATGTATTTGAATTAAGTTGTCCAACACCTTAGCTCAGTCAGTAGGGTGTCTGCTTACTGAGCTAAGAATCCCGGATTTGATTCCTGGTATGGCCAGAAATTTATCATCGATGAAAATATGGGTTTACCCTCTCACAGTGATGAAATAACGGTCGAGGATTGGATGTTGTACCTGTCCTAGTCTTAAGTTAAATTATAAGTCATATGACAGGCCTAGCGAGCCTGTAGTGGAAAATATTGGCTTGAATGAAAAAAAACTGACCCACCCCATAGGCTGGAAAGTGTAATGGATGTAAAATTTGAATTAAGTTAAGATGATTAGGTACACTTTTAGAGACATATGCGTAATACTAAGAGAATAAAATAATTGATTTCAACTCAGGCATTTATCATGTGTGTGTGTGAACAATATTCAAACCCAAAATATTTTTACTGTAATATTCTAGTTGTCAAACAATTAACTAAATGCATCCATAATTTTTGTAAATAATCTACCATTGAATTTAAAGATAGGGAATAGTTGCTTATTTCTATAAATCTGATATATAAAATTGACAACATCCAAGACTAAAGTAACCCAAAAGTCTTAAAAATATATACAAAACCTAGCTTGATGCATGTGTCTAGCTTGCAAGAAATTTGGGCAAATTTTAACTTATATGTTAAATAAATTTTATTTAATGACTACGCAACTAGGTTCATATCCGCCTTGGTGGCGTAGTTAGCTAACACACTAGTTTTGTGTTGAGGTAGACTGTGGAGGATGGGGAGATCGAGGTTAAAATCTCACTCGGGTAAACTTGGGGTGGTTTTTCCTAAATGGTTTCCACTCTCCCTCCATGCGAATGCACTTTCACTTTTTCTACATTCAACTTTCCCAATTTCTAACTCATTAGCGTAATTAATATTTAAGTGTATAACCCAAATGGGCAGTAAGACGCAGTGCTGAATAAATGATTATGTAAGATTGTAAGTACTTGTTCAAATATGAACATTATAATTTAATCTTGCTCATCACAAACATTCAATTAGTTGTCCAAAGTTTTCTGTTTAATATGTTGAGGGCTTTTCCCCAGAAAGACTTCTAAAATTATTTTTACAATTTATTTAACAAGTGTTGAATTGAATCCACTATTTTACAAATTTGAATCTGAATCTCCAATTTACCTTCAAATTCAAATCTTGTAAAAGATTACTAACATAGAGAAAAAAATATAAGTATAATACAAATAGTAACTAAATGTTAACAATATTTCTAACAACCCACTCATCATAACATATATACATTCATCTAAGTGTTAAATTACTGGTCTGGGGCCTGGTTGTTAAGTTCATCCCATAATTATAGTTGGTTCTGACCTACCAAAATCAGTATTAGAGCTCTAAAACAAATTTCACTTAAAAAATTGAAAAAGAATATGCGTCTTGAAATTTAAGTTTTCTCATATCCTCGAATATCCTTAGTCTCCCTAATTTTTTTCAGAAGAGGGTCTTTGCTCTTTTATGTGTCCTAAAGAGACTTTAATATCATCTTTTTAATACCCACATTTTAGGCATTTTTCATATTGTTTGCCCTATTTATTTAACCATCAAGCTTCCTAACATATTTTATAGGTAATTGATAAAATACATCAATCTCTTATGGCTACTTACCACTTATGTTACATATATGTGTAAACACATTCATACACATTTATTATTTCATCAGGAGGAACACAATTACAACAGTTTGGAAAAAGAACAGTGGAATTAATCGACAATAAATATTTTATTTATAAACTTTTTATTAACAAGAACTGACTTCAATCTTGACATTGGTAATTGTAAGTAGGTACTTGACAGTTCAATGTATATAAAATTACCAACTTAAAAATCTCCAAGCCTGATCACAGATGCAAAACTTTATTTGAAAAACAAACATTTTCACTTGGACAAATAATTACACAGAAATAATAGTCCCATTAACATAGACGATGTATAAACCAGACCCTCCGCTTCCAGTTTAAAATGGCTGCACTCTGTGGGAGAGTTCTTCAACATGGGTATTGCTAGGTGCTATCAAGGGGCATTTGAAAAAAAAACTAATTTTAAACGGTTTCACTAGAGAAAGGACACAAATATCCATCCATCTCTTGTCAATCTGCTGGATTCCACAAAGCTAAGTTCAGGTAGCAGCCCAACCCCATATTCACATATTCCTACCTCACAAAAAACTTAGGCTGACAACATTACTATTACAATGTTCCCTTTGTTATGAATATGTTAAAAGTGAGTCATTTAACAATTGCACATTTGGAAATGTTTTATCACAGAGCAATGACACTAGCAAACCCGTGTTGATGGACTCAACCTGGCTCAAGGAGCAAAACAAAACACCCGTAAGGGTGATGATCTGGTTTATCCTTGCCTGTGCTCATTGATAATTATCTACCCAATAATTACAAACAAAAGTATGAGAAAATGTTATTTACAATAAAAAACAACTTGGAACTTGCATGATCAAACCATATGTATATAACTATTATTTAAAACAAGATAAAGGAAAAATAATGTTTACATCAGTACAAATATACAATAAAGCTTACATTTAGAAAAATATAAGAGGGACACATTTTTTCATCCATACAATATAAATCTACTATAAACATTAAAAAACATCCATACCATTTTGCAATAGCTGTGCATTTAATTGCAGTTTAAGGTGATATTTTTTTAATATGCAGTAATCAAAATGCAGGGGGAAATTGTCATAGTAGGAGTTTATCACAGTAAATGAAAAGCGTTTTAGGGGAAAACTTTCATAAATTGGATGCCTGTCTCCGAAAGCTATGTAAAGGTTGACTCCATGGTAAATGACTATCAAGCAAAGCATGTAGTTGCTATAAATTGATGAATACTAAATAATAAAATGATATCTCTACATTTTTTTAAATAGTTTTCTAATAATAAACGACTGTATACAAGAACACACAATCACACATACAGTAGTTCCTTTTTAAAGAGAATAAATAAGTTGAAAACTGCAAATAATTAGTCGCCTCAATAGATAGCGCTCATTACTGCTTGACCTTCACCGAGTTATTAAAAATATATGGATTTTCACTCTGACAAAAATTTCATTTACTTTATGTCCGATTTAATAAAAATAAAATATTCATGATAAATTAAAGTAAAAATAGGAAGGCTGATTACACCAAACATAAATAGTGTCCACAAATTTTCAGTAAAAAAAACTGCTTTTCCTTGATCCAAAAGTCCAAACTTCTCTGATTGAACATAAAAGGTTGCTAAAGAAAATTGAATATATTTGTTAATAAGAATTATTTTTGGGACAACCAAAAAGATTTTTTAAGCAGCCCGTTTGACTACCTGTTCAGGTTATATGCCTAAGTACTAATTACACTAATGTGTTAGGGATTAATAAGTTTTGATTTAGAAGATGTGTGCCTGAGTTTGTGTGGAGGGAGAGTGGAAAACAATTGAGGAAAAACCACCCTAACTGTACCTAACCAAGATCGAACCCCAATATTTCTGTCTTTGACAGTATCATATTGCGATAACAGCACCTTAAACTAAGCAGCCACAGAAGCAAGTCCTGAGAAATTAAACATAAACTTAATTAATAGAGGTTTTGATAAGATGCAGTCAAGACCGTTCCTATAGGACATGGGTCGCCAAATGGTTAATTGCAATTAACCAGTCAATCTTTGAATCTTATTAACTCGTGAATATAAAGTACTTTCAAATACTATTTAAATGACCAAAATAGCTTTGACAAGTCATAATCAGTAATCTTATAGAAAAATGAAATGGTTTAAAATAAAAATTATTAACTATATATATTTTTCTAGCCTGGTAGGATGATTGATTTTGATAAATAAATATGAGATGTATATAGAGAAAAAAAAATATTAAAAGCATAGTAGAGAAAAGATGGATTTATAATTCAATCAAAGGTGAAAAAAACCAAATGTACAATTTAGCCTCAATTTTCTAACATATATCTTACCCGCCTTTAGCCACCTTGACTTGCTTATAAACATTTCCATTTTATTTGGTAAAAAAATGTAATAAATATTTCCATCATATTTAGTAAAAAATTAATAAACAATTCCATTGTATTTGGTAAAAAACAAAAAACAATTCCATCGTGCTTGATAAAAAAAATCAGATTTCATCATTTGGTTTGACATCAGTGTGTACTTTCATTATAATAATTATAATAATTTTACAAATGAATATGTTTAGACAAAACTAACTTACCTTGGTGGTCACATGCTCTAAGACATCACTCTCACAGTAAACTGGTCTGCTGAGAATAGGCGAATTGAGGTTAAAATCTTAGTCGGGTGTAATCAGGGTGGTTTTCCTAAAAGGTTTTCGACTCTCCTTTCACACAAATATGGATACACTTATTCTCTATATAACCTTCATAATCCCTAAAAGCATTAGCATAAATAGTAAATATGGGTATAACCCAAATAGGTATTGAGAAGGTACGCTAAAAAGATACAATAGGTGAGTATATATAAAAATTATAAAAAGACACAAAGAAGATAAAAATATAATCTATTTTATATGTCATTCACATAGTAATAAATCCAAACTATGCTTGGTTATCAACATTATAATTAATATACGTGAATTAAAGCAATTTAACTTATTTATATTTGTCCCTAAATAAATCTATTCTCTACTGTTTCAAAACAAAAATAAACTTAAACAATATTGTTGATTAAATATTCATAATATCACACATAAGAACAAAATGCTCAAAGCAAAGCAAAAATTAAAACAAAGACAAATGTGAGCTGGAGAAAATTAACATAAAGGAACGGAGATGAAAAGTTTTCAAGCAAAAGTCTCATTCTAATCACCCAATGACCGATTAAAAACTTATTTTTTTGCTTACAAGTAGAGTTGAATCAATGAAAAAATAAATCAGCAATCAAGAAATGTCAACAATCATATCAATTCAAATGCAGTTTAAGTCTAAAATCATATATATGCTTGTTTTCCTCACAAATATCATTCAAACATGGCCCAATAAAATATGTGTGTGACAAAAATAATGCTTATTTTAAATGGTGTCACAATATTAATGAGCATTGATATTAATTTGTTAAAGAATGTTTACTCAAATCATTTCATTCAAAACACAATATCACACAATAAACACAATCTTGAACAAAATAACTCTGGAGTACTTTTATCTCCTCTGTAGACTTTAGTTAGTTGGAAAACATACCTATTATTATAATTTTGACTGGCGGAAATGGTCATTGGCATCAGATAAAAGCCTTTATATATGAATTAATTTAAATATATTTGAAAAAAGACTCTTGGACATGGGTTCAATTCAAATGTCCAGGAGTCATTTTTTCATATAAATCGATTTTATCATCATCATTATTAAATTTAGACGGACAGGAAATTACACAAGTGCCCTAGAAAGCTGAAACTTTATGATTCGAGTATAGACCACAGGATACAACATAACCAAGATTTTTTTTTATCTATTTCAATAATTTTTATTGTTAGATTGATTTTTTTTAAAACCTTTCATGAATTAAAAGAACGGAAATGAAGAGAAAAATGTGTTTGTTCATATCTAGGCTTAGCTTAACTATCCTCTCAAGTTGGCTTCATTCACTATCACCAACTTTACATCATTGTACAATGTTTATATACAATCACATTGTCTTATTAGTTATTATACATTTTAATTCAAATTCACGAGTGACCATGTATTTTAAAAGAATCGAAAAGAGATTTAACTTTCTAAAATGTCCATTATGTATACTGCATGTGAACTTCCTCGAAGTTTTTTTTAACCTTAAGAGGAGCATTCAGTTCATTTATACTTCACCACCCAAACCAGAATTTTTTTAAAGTTTTTATTTATTCTTAAACCCCTTCACACCAATAAAGTAGCATGTTAAGTAACTAGAACACTTACAAGGCCAGACCATCGGTACAAGCCGAATCTAGCCTTTTAATGACATGTATAATTACTAGATGGCACCACAAGACTAACATAAAACTTTTTTTAATAAATGAAAATATCTTAAGCTCACATGTTTACATCGTGGTGTGAAGGCATTTTTAGCTTGAGTTTTTTTTCTTTACTTTATGTTGATATAAGAGTTTATCGAATGCTATTTTGTTTTATCGTTAAAGTCAATATTGTGTTTATTTTTTTTTCATTGAATTCTCCAGTTACTATTATATTTTGAGGATTTATTATTTGAAATTTTTAACTAGGCAATGACTGGTCCAAGATATAGGTTAGATGACAATGAAATCTCTAATTCCAAATTATCTGTAGCATAAAGATTGATGACATTTTTATTTTTAAAATCTTGCATTTTTAGAGTAAAATTAAGAGTTTTTTGTGCATGTTTCATCCAATATTTTTGTGGTATAGTTTCAAAGAGTAAGAGGTGAATATTTTAGAATTAGCCTGAGGGATTTAGACTGAAATTGTGAAAATATGGTGGGATAAAAGGGGTTAAGAAATTGTTGATAATTATTACGGTGAAATCTCTTTTGCAGACACTTCTGAGTAGTGGATTCTTCATTATAATGGGAAGCTTTAATTTACCCACCAAAATAACATGGGCTCTTATGGTGAAACAACATCCCAATAACAAACACAGACACCGCTAGACACATATTTATGTATAGCAATCTCTAAGAAAATGATGGAGATGAAGTATGTAGTCAAAAGACTGCAAGGGAGCCCTAGAAAGAGATGGGAAAAGCAAATAACAGAAAGTGTTCAAGTGAGAGGAGAAGAATGGAAGCAATTAAAGAAGGAAGAGCGGTGGAAGGATAGAAAAAGATGGAAGTATTTTACTATACTGACATAGCCACAGACTGGAAACAGTTGATGGCGATGACTCTATAGAGTGGAGAAAATTTAAAAACACAGTCCATTTATAGTACAATATTTAACTAGTAAGGGTAGGAATATCATTCTCTCGCAAGAAGTGTGAGCAATCCACCCTTTCTCCTCTAGAGAGAGTTTCTAAAATAGCCTACGCAAGGGATGTTCCAGCGGTTGTCTAGGCTCATGTGCACATATACTGTACAGAAGGCTTTCATTTTTGTATTGTTCTGTGAATTATGCAATCTATACAGTAAGCTACATACACTAATTATTCATTCGTCACAATTATCATACACCCAATACTGTACAATGCAGTAATTAGATTGATGTATGATGTAGTTAATAAAACACAGTATAAAGATTCATATGGATTAAACTATGTTAAGAATAATGATTTTAAAAATATATTTTTCCAAATAACGGACACCACCTAATAACAAACATTTTTTATCCGGAAAGGTGACCACTATTAATAGAGATCTGTTTCAAAGAAAAGTATTTTAAAAACACACTTCACATTTCTTTTAGTGTTTCTGCAATAAAACTGATGTATTTAATGTAGGGCGTGTTTATATGCTTTCATATTTGTATTTTGTTCTCAAGGACTCAAGGACTTGGATTGTGTATGAGTAAGTATATAGGTTTGTGTTGTTTATATATAACCTTAATCTACACTTTAGGGTATTTTAAGGTAAACAAAGAGTATGTGGGTTTTTATTTTTAAGTGTACACCTTGTATACACTCACAAAAAAATAATGAAATAAAATAATTTTGATAAGTATTTTTCAAAAGTAAAATGTGAGGGCAGAATTAAACGTCAATGTTTTTCTTATATTGTAAAAAAAATTGCCTACAAAAGGTATGGTTAATTTTTTTCAAGATTTTTCAAGATATATATATTTCCAGGTTTTACAAAGTTCCTTTCATATAAAAAACTAACTAAACCAGCCAGCCCCATGAATTTTGTTAAAAGTGAACTCTACTGTTTTGCTCAAAATGATTAACCAACTAGGTTCTACTAAACCAGTAATTATTTAATTTTCATCCCTATTTTAAGTCGTTAAGAATTTTTATATATAAACATACTAACATATTTAAAGCTCAAGAGCTAGAGAAAACTTTCCATCCAAAGTGGACCACTTTTAAAAATTTCCATCATAAACGGGCATGAGATTGATCACCTGGCCTTCCTATTGTTTTTTGTGAATTATTTATAAAATAATTTAAAGATAAATTTGTAATTCTAGTTGTGGTAACTCCTATGATGTAGAAGGAGTAAAAACAATTAGAATTATTAATTTATCTTTCATTATTTTAGGGTTAGTTTCCATACAAAAAAAAAGTGTAGGTGATCAATCTCAGCCCAGTTTATGGCATGTGAAATAGGAAAGCATAATTCAAGTTAAAATGTTTTGAACAAATATATCTACAACATACATTCAAGACACAAATAAAACACGTTATTAAAGCTCTGTACAAATAATGTATAACCAACTCACCTCCCATCACCTCACTAAAACCCAAAACATTGTTATGTACATAATAAAGAGTCCATGACAATGACACATTATTTGAAAATTTTCATCAGACATAGTTTCTATGTAAAATTCACAGCACCTAGTAACAATTCTTGATCAATCAAACCGGGGTTACTCTATCTGGGGGGTTTGTTTCCACGGGAACTAGGGCGATGAAATTACTTGACACCACCCACACTAATGGCAAGAGAGGGAGTTGGTCAAAACCTTTATCATCCCCTCTTTCGACACTGGCAATCCTTTTTATTACGATGGTATTCCAACCTTCCTTGTTAAGTCGCAAGCTAGTTTCCATACGAAAGGTAAACAAATTCATTATTAGTGATCAAGATGCTTGAATCTAATAAAATTACACAATGTTTACATCAAACAGAGTTTTTAAAGTTTCAGTCTATGATACATTCAAGAATTACTATTTTTATTAACTTTTATAATACAAAATATACAAACAGTTGTCATCAACGTAGCATTATCATAATTTGAGAAGTATAACTTTTTTTCTTTATTACAACTGAATATAAACATCCAGATGATTAGTTTCAAAATCTTTTAAGGTGATGATAGTGAATAGTTATTTTTGGTCAATGTGAAAGCAACAACAACAGATTGTCTTAAGGAAGTTGTGGCCGACGGAAGTATACCACCATTCCCAGGAGGCCGACTAGCATCGTGATGAGGTACAGGTCCCAATTAGGTCCCAAGGATTTATCCAGATTAAACAGCAACAACAATTCACTCCAGTGGCTCTGTTAAAAACAAAGCATCCATTTTTTATTATAAGTTTTTAATACACATTACCCTACTCCCAGGATCAACGTCAAGCTTATTAAGTTTGGTTTGTAGGTGGTAACGGAAGTTAGGGTTAAAATCCTGACCGGGTGTACTGAGGGAGTGTTTTTCAATGATTTCTCACTCCCCTTCCATGAAAATTTAAGTACATCTGAAAGTTTAAGAATTAATGTGAACTGTGAACATAATCAGAAATGAAGTTAAGAAAATTCATTAAGATATGGAAAGTTAACTGCTTATATTTATTATGTTTTAAAATATGTATTACAGATTAATATGTGAAATGAAGTTTGGTTATTTGAAAAAAGGTGTATTCAACCCATATATACAGTATCAGCGAAAATAATTGAATAATTTAAGTATTGCTAGAGCAAGAAAATTAGCTAATAGGTATTCTTAGTATATATATTAATAAAATGAAGAGTTTGTGTGTGTGCCACAAGCATTGCGAGATATTTACCGCAGAGAGGTCTGGGATTTTAAAATTAGTAGATCATGTGTTTGAGCACCTAGAGGTGAAATTTTAGATTTATGATTAGATTTTTTTTAAATTTTTTAAAAGGTGGGTCAGGAGAAATAAAATCAAGAATTTTTTTCCCCTGTCTGTTTTAAGCAAAAAAAAAAGCATTGCCCGAAGTAATCAAGCAATGTATTTTGTACTTTGGCTTGTCTCATATAAATTAAGCTTGAGACAAGAAAAAATAGCATAAGCATGTATATTTTTATATTTATGAGGCAATAAATCATGTATTTAAATTATTAATTTTTACGACATATAAGATATATTCTATCAGTGTGTCAACTCAGTCTTGGGGAAAAAAATTCCCTTATCATTTTTCAAGGTTTGAAAAATTCTATATTGATACCCATTAATCACTATACAATCATAATAAAAAAGTACAGGCATTTTTTCTTTTTGTAAAAATGCATAGTCATAAAATAAGATGATTAATGGGGTGAAATATAATTATTACATTTAAAACCATTTTAATTAAAACTGTCTTTAAAATACAGACATAAAAAATTGAGATAGTAAAATGTTTGAAATATTTTGTATATTTTTTTTAAATACATTGAACTTTTGAGATACTTTGAAATAGATTAAGAATAATTAAAACAAAAGTAACATTGGGAACACTTATAAAATATTCTTTCTCAATTTATTTTCAAAATATAGTTAAAACTAATGTTACACAGCTGCAATTTTCTCATTCAATGCTGCAATCTCTTTTTCAGCATTTTACAGAAATTATAAGCGCTTGGAAGCAACATGTGAGTAGTTGCTACCTGCCTGAGTGTGAAAGAGTGGGGGAAGGAAGGATGAGTTGTGAGTGAAACATTTTGGCTGAGAATGTGGATTGACTGAGCCTTAAGCTTTGAACAATCAATTTAGATTAAGTATTTGGTTTGTGAAAAAAACTGAATGACTTTTTTATATTTGATTTTTTATAATCATATGCAATGATAGTAGTTTAAACAACTTTATAACTTTTTTTTTAAATGTTAGATGTTTAAAAAAAATCCCCGAGTCACTCCAAAATTCCCTGGTAACCTGATATTCCATGCAAAGAGAAATTCCCTGATAAGTCCAGGTTGTCTAGGCAAGTAGACAGACAACCTGTTCATATCACTCATGTGGTGGTATTAGTAAATCAGATCAAAAATTAAAGCATCTGCATCTGAATCAATATCTGTGAACTATGGTATATTATTGATGCACTTCAAATCTATATCACTAAGCAAAGCTTATAAACAAAACCATAAAGTGAAGGTGAATTTAAATGTTGTATAAATATAGTCAGTTCATGTTTTTAATTTGAGAAATTCAATATGTACCCTCCAATTACCCTGAAAGCCTCACCTCAATTGTTTACAATATAATCCATGATAATGTAATCTGTTAGGGTAAGCCTGAAACCTTTCAGGGTAAACAGAGTGTAAGTTATAAAATTTGAAATGCGGGAAGCAACCTCCAACAGTAAACAGCTCAAATGCTTGCAGTGAGTGACAAAGAAGTTAAATTAATTCACCCATATACTGAAATTAATATTTGGTTCTGATGTGTTATTTGGAAATATTATTCAAATAGACATAATCTCAGCTAAACAATAAATTCAATAGGTTGTGTATTAGGGGTGTGCAAAGTACACTTTTTAATTCAAAGGAAATTTGAGTCGAATATATAAAATATTCTTAAAGCTGAATCCAAGTTTGAAGAATATGTTAGATGTTTTATACTCGAAAAAATACTATATTGTTGTATTTATACATTATCTTTAGGCCCTAAAATACTTGGAAAATATTTTATTGCACAATTTTTGGTAATATTTTGTTTTATTCTGATAAAAGCTTAAAATGGTAATAATTGACCATAAATTAAGTAATTTAGCTGCCAAGAGCGTTATTGGCGAAGCTTCATAATTGTTGAAGCCAGAGGTTTTTTATAAGTGAAGTCAAAAGCTGATATTTGTTCCGAAGCCAAGTTGAAGCTTTGCACAACCTTGTTGTGTATCAATGAAATCACTGTAAAAACATGCGTATTATGATATTATTTTTGTTAATCTGAATTAGTTGGGGTTTTTATGCACATCAATTTTATACTGTCAAACTAATTAGTTGGATAGAACCCTGAAGAAAGGAGAACCTTTTATAGCTTAGTGGGAGAGGACTGGCATGGTAGGTCAAAAGTGTAGGATATGATTCCCTTGTCTAGGTATTATTTTTAAATATATAAAAGAGCGATATTAAACTATTTTATGTGCGAAATAGAATTGAATAAGATACCTTTGGTCCCATAGTTAGCGATTTAGTCCATGGAATACCATTCCTTGTGAATAAAACCAAATGTTTTGAAAGCTTACCTCTTGTAAATATTTCATGCTGAAGAAGAGTGTCAGTTTCATGAGTGCGAGGGCAACCGGAACCTTGGCGTCGGCACTAGTTTCTGCTGCCATGTCGTAGCAACGCTTGGCAAGATGGATATCCTGAAAAAGCATAATTTATGAATGAATATAAAATATGTTTACTTATATTTGTTACTAAAAACTTATATATATGCACAGAAAAATTGCATCATACGAATTTATATGAAAACATCCAACAAACACGTTTTGAAAATATGTGTATCTTTTATTGAATATAAAATTTGTTCTCTCTTTGAATAGTAAATTATTGGACCTTTTTGTTAAACAATACCAAATATCCTTCACTATTCGAAGATTCAAAGGATCAATCCTTAATAACAACTAAAAAGCGATGTAATGAGCTTACCTGTGTCATTCCTAGGCCCTGCTCATGCATGTAGCCCAAGTTAAACATGGCCTGAGCATTGTGCTGCTGTTCCGACGCCAATCTGTAGTGTGTTGCGGCCATCTCGTAGTCCACTGGCGTCCCTAGCCCGTAGTAGTGATAGTCCCCAAGTTTCACCTGCGCTGCCGAGTAGCCCTGAGCAGCTGCCCGGCCCCAGTACATCAGTGCGCGCACGTACGTGTCAGGTTCTGGGAACAAGCTCACGTCCCCTGGACAGTACACAACGTGAGCAGCTGTTAAGACAGTCTGCCAGGACATTTTCCAAAATAAACCTTTGTAAACTCTTAAATAAAAGCAAATAGACCCGAATCAGTGGACACAAGAAAAGTGTCAGTTTAGTTTGTTCTGATTTGCTTGTGATAGGAAAGTCATGCATGACATGAATCCCAGGCAAGAGCATTGTAGAGATATTTTCTAAATTATTTCCCACTCACCCTTGTGCAAATGTGAGTATTAAAACTACTAAAATCTATTTACTTTCACACTTTTTAGGTTAGAGAAAGGAAAAAACAAACAATCCAAACAGCATTCGTTTATAAAAAATAGTTAGTGTAACTGGTCTCTTTATAAATGCCCAATAGTTCTCCAGAAACTTAACTCTAGATATGTGCATGGCTAGTAAGTTTACAAGTTCAAAGAATTTTGAATAAGACATTCGAAAATAATTTATAGTGTTTTTCCATCATTTCTTAGTTAATTTTAAAAAAGATATATATATATTTTTTTTACTAATTTAAAATTATTCGTAATCACCTAGATCAATTGTTCAAGTAATAGGCTTTCAAGTGCCCATCAGTTATAATATCCAATGACATGTAAACAGTTTTATAACTCATTTTACTCAATCCTCTCCTCTCAAGTTTATTAGTTAATTATGTTGTCAATGTTAGTACAATGAGGAAACATTCTAATTACATATTACTGCTATCTAAACAGTTAGAACTGGTGTGTTCTTAATAGTCTTACGCATATTTTATCTATTTCTTTTTTTCTAGGTTTAGTTTAATCTATACTTTTCCTTACTAAATTGTTCCACTAAAATGTTTAATCCCAAGAAAGTGTGGGCCTCTATGCTAATTTTAAGTAGCCCAAACCATGATTAAAGTTGTAAGCAACATACACACCAAATTTCAATTCATTAACTTTATTTTTAGGCTATTAAAGGCTATTAACTTTACAATCTAGTAATTTCCATTCTATTAAAGGCATTGTTGAAATTATACTTCGATAAGTAGTTTTGAATATTTTAAATGTCTCTACCCAGAAGCTGGGTTTTATTTAAATTTGCACATGTGGCTTCACAGAGTAAAGGAGAGGTTTGGTGCGGGACCGCCAGCCAATCAGCGCTTAGCATTTTCCTTCCTTAAATGGAAACTGGAGTGATTATGCTTGAGGGATGCGAGCTTATGGAACACACTTAACTGGTGAAACTGGTACCTAACGGACATGTTACAATTCTAAGTTTGCTATACAAGTGTTATGGGTATGATGAATAGCTTACGGCAGAAAAGGGGTCCACCTTTGTGGCTTTAATAATAATTTCCTTAACATTACCATAGTTTTATTTCGTGTTTATTATGTGGTTTGAGATGGTGATTCGCGAAGCGGTTACCTGTTTTACCAAGCAAGCCAAAAGTAAGTTTGTAACTGTCATAGATGTAGTTATTTCAACTTTTAAAATAAAACACAAGTCATCAACCTGGTTATCATTTTTCTTTGTCCTCAATTCCCCACCCCCGACAAGATCATGATGCTCTTTGGAAACTAATGGCTGCTGTGGACCAAACAACTAACATCTAAATTGATGTAAAGAAGAGGGTAAGTGACTAGGTACACGAGCATACTATAGCAATCACAATGCTGTATTTGTATGATTATACCAGGGCTGGGGAACCAGCGGCTTTTAAGCTGCCTCTGGCCTTTTTTCATACTTTGTCAATTATGTATCTTTATCGTTTTATAAATTATACATTCTCAAACCAACTGTAGTTTAATTAGTTGTAATAAAAAAAACTCGTTAATTTTTAAAGCATAATGTTAGAAAATGCATCACTCTCATTGATCTACTCATTCCTCACTACCTATGGTTGGTGCTCTATCATATTTTGAAACCATTTGTCAAAATTTCGTGTACATGAAGTGTGCGTCCTTTAGAGGAATCTGTTAAGTGAAATGCTGCCTTCCAATGTCAAGATTTTCTCCACTCCTGGATTATACACTTAAAGATGAACAACTAGTCATCAAAATTAATGAAAAGAGAATGAGGATATGCAACAGTCTTCGAGTAAGGGAGGGGAAGTACAGTATGAAGCTTTAAGGCATTTTAATGAAAATTATAATGGCACAAATTATGGGAGTGAGATATTTTGTGGCACAAATTCAGCCCTAAATATTGACATAGGTCTCTTAATCTGTGCCATTATTGGTGCTGCCAGCTTCTCAGACATAGAATATCCTTGAAAGCACTCAAATATCCTATGATTCATTATCTACCTCTAAAATTAGGGATGGGACCCTTGAATTCCTGACAATATCTGAGATTCTAGGATTCGAGAAAATGTTGAATCCAGGACTAGAAGCCCTTTAAAAAAAAGTTACAATTTTTCAAGTGAAATTTTTTAGAGCTTTAATACTGCTTGAGGGTAGTTCAGAAACAATTATAATTATAGGCTAAACTTAACAACTAGGCCCCAGACCAATAATTTAACACTTACCTGAATGAATGAAAGAATGGATGAAAGAATGAATGGATTATAACAAAGAATGTTAACATTTAGTTACTATTTGTCCATGTCCTTTTCCTATGTTTGTCCTTTTTGTTATAACTTTTACATGTTCCTATCTATGTGTTCCATCATTCTTTACCATTTTCCTTTTTCTCCCCTTTTGTTTTTTTGGTTTTCTCTTTTAGGAAGTTGCATTGCGCGTTTCACACTCCTCCCTGATGAGTTCCGATAGAATGAAACCTGGGTCAGGGGATTGGGCGGTGACGATCAATTTTCTTTAAGAGGCAACCATTACCTCTTTGTCCATTGGCAGCAGTGTAAAGTGTGAACTGTGTTCTTCTTTTCATTGTAAAGGCCATATTGTGTTTGTCCCCCCTTTTATATGTTTCTATCCACCTTTCCTATACCTTCTTCCAAATATAATACAATTACCTCATGAAGTGAAAAGGGGTTTTCCTTATTGAGTTATTTGTATTTTGTATTAGTCTAACATATTTATGTTCCCTCTTATGTTCAAAATTTTTTCCCAGATTCAGATTCGGATTTGAGAGTTGAAGGTAAATTGGAAATTCAGATTCGAGATTCAGATTCGTAAAATAATGTATTTGACCCAACTTTATGTAAAATCTTCAAAAAACAGATCAAATCTGTGAAAACAACTGCCCTATAATAAGGGAGTGTGAAACATAAAAAAAACTTCCAAATATGTCAGTATAGCTCGATCGGGGGTTCAAGCCAGGGAGAATATGTGCACTAAAATATAAAATTATGTAGGCCTACTTAAAAATAAAAAGGTTTTAATAAAATGTTATTTTAGTAAATAGAAATGCAAGAATCTTATAATTGAAGATAATAAGACTTTTTTTTACTTTGTTAATTGTTTCTATTTTATGTTAGTTCCTTATATTTTTATTTCCTCTGGGATTCATTTTTTTTTTCCAAGATTCGGATTCGAATTTGATAGTTGGGATTTGATTGTTAGATGAAGATTCCTACTTGAGATTCGAATTCGTAAAATATAAACGATAAAATACCACAACTGCTTAGTTCTTTAATCCATCTGGTCCAAGTGCTGTCATATATATAGTTTAATCCTAACAATAAATTTAAAATAGCTGTTGAGATTCAACCAAAAATTCTAGCCAAGAACAACATTTACTCTCTTTATCTGAATAAGCTATATGTATTTACTATTTAATAGTATTTTATCCAAACAATTTCTTTTCCAACATCAATCCTGACTAACAATTCTACTATAAAATATAATTCAGCCCAGCTCTATATTGCATATAATATTTTGTTACTAAAAATACACTGTGGGAACACTAAATTAGGATTTAACTAAGAAGAGATTATATTTTTGGGGTCAATACTTATGGATTTATATACATTCCCCCATATTTTCATGGCACTCCTATAGAAACATCACTCACCGTGTTATGCAATGAAAACACTATGCAAGCCGTTGGTATAAGCAATAAACTGGTAAGCTTAATACTGTGTTAAAGAACTGATTAGCAAGTTATTAAACATGTCTAAGTGTTTACTCACCTTTGTCAAGTAAAAAAGCAGCGTTGCTCTGGGCCACCTCGTAGCCAAGCTCAGCCAGAAGGGCGTAAGTGACATAAGCTTCATCCAGACGACCTTCTCGGTAGTGGATATGAGACTCCATCAGCCTTTCACCCCACTTGCCTCGCTCCGCAACATTTTTGAATAACTGAAAGCAAATAAGTACATTTGGTGAGTCAGAAACATATCTTAAATTTTATCAGAAGGAGCACAAAACCTCAGAAAAACAATTATTGGCATTCACCTGGGGAAAAAAATCTTAATTTCCTTGACCAAAGCCCTTATAATATTGAAATAATGAAATATCAAAGTATATTAAAATCTAAATATTTAAATTGTGTAGATTGTATAAATTATTTTTGAAAGAACCTCAAAAATAAATCAACATTATACTTTAGAAAAAAACATATTTAATCAAAATGCTATTAATAATTTATCTTCAATAAACAGTAAAATAAACTATTTGTCTTTACCAATTGCAAAATTTTCTGATTTTCTTGAAAGTAAATACCTTGCTCCCAGGTTTTATCTGGCTGTTCCCCCCACCCTGATATAAACACTAATCTCTTTAAAAAATAGAGGATAAAACCATAAGCACCAACTCTATTGGGCCACCCTTAAGTAAGTGATAAAAAGTGTAAGTACAGACTAAAAAGAGCATAGCGTATAAAAATGAGAAAGTGTGGACATTCGCTATTACATGCAAAGCAAATAGCGGCACTGCGGTGTATTCGATAAAAATGAGTGCTGTAATCAAACTGGTCAAATATTGCATTCTTTCAGTACAGGCCTACCATAAATAGAGTAAAAGTCTCCAAATAGTTGAATAGTTTGATATATAGGTGTATATATCTTTTATTAATTCTCTCAAATCACAAAAATCTCAGAAACTTCATGGAGGAATTAGTAAAATCAGAAAAATTCGATGCTGGTGCCAAAGCGAATGGAATTCAAATTGAGATTTTCGAATTTTTCTTCCATCTTTCTTTACTTTGCAAAATTTTCAGTCACGTGGATATGGTCATCAGTGCCCCTCAAAAGGAAATCACTTCACTTTCGGAAGGCTTCAAAAATGATTGTTTGAAACTCTTGAGAAATTTCAGGATAGAAACTCAAAATCAGTAAATCTAATTGTTGCACAGCCGAGGTTACCAAGGAAAGGATTCCAAGCCGATTAAATTATGCAAGCTACAAAACTGTTCTGTCATTCACCACCCCAAAGGAATTCTACATCAGGTTTTTGATAGTCATCAATACGATCATAGAAGGCATCCATCAGCACCTGATTCCAGGCCAAGATTAATGATCTAGGGTAAACACCTAGTACTTTCTAACCGGCATAAAAGTTTCAGGAGTTCAGTGAACCATTCAAAGATGAGAGTGACAGAGAAAAAGTGTTTTTTACAAAGACATGTTTATAAAGATCATGAAAACTAGGAAGGAAAGGGTTAAGAATGTGATATCTGTGTTTTATTTTCTTAAAAAAAACTCATAACTAAATGACATACTTCCAGAGATGGCAAAGTTTGTCCAACTCCTCCTGATGATCTTTGTGTCAAGTTCCACAGCATAAAGATAATTTTCAAGACTGAGAGGACTGAAATCGTATCTGAGATCAACAATGGTCAAGAAATGCCTGAACCATCTTGCTATTCTGAATGTTCATCGAGTTGAGGGTAAATTCTTAAAGTTGGGCCCCATAACTACAAAACCATATCACTTTAATTGGCACCGTATTGTGGGTCAAATAACTAAAATATATATCCTATCTTTATAATTTGCGCCCATCGCGGACCAATATCTTTATTAATAGGCGCCCGTCGAGAACAGAATCTTCATCAAGATGCAGCAGAAGGGAGCGCGAGTAATTTTACAATTTTAGAGCATTACATTTTTTTTGATAAAATAAATCAAACATTTCTCCAGTAGCAACATAGAGTTTAGTTTTATGCACATGTTAATAACAACAGATTTTGAATATTCGTCAAAGGTGTCCTGGAATTTTGTCAAAACATTTTTTCTTTATTTAAAATGTTTTGACAAAATTCCAGGACACCCTTGACAAATATTTAAGATCTGTTAATATTGCATATGCAGAAAATTAAATTCTATGTTGCTACTGGAGAAATATTCT
This sequence comes from Timema californicum, assembly GCA_902141385.1. NCBI lineage: Eukaryota > Metazoa > Arthropoda > Insecta > Phasmatodea > Timematidae > Timema > Timema californicum. Next base: position 9,053 of record CABFOW010003120.1, on the reverse strand, counting down.
ATTTAATTTGGACCAAAAAAATGCAATGCTTTAAAAACTGTAAAATTATTCCACACCTTAATAGGTGTCCATCAAGGACGGAATCATCATAATTGGCGCCCAATCACGACGCGAATCTTCAGATCCCTGAGACTAGACAGGGACTCTACCAACAAAAAGATACACGGCACACCGAGGAAGAACATCATACCAAGATGGAATAACCAGCAGACGTTCCGCACACGGCCACTAAACGCCACACCGAGGAAGAACATATACCGAAGTGGAATAACCAGCAGACGTTCCACACACGGCATACTGAACAGCACACCGACAAGGAACATCACATCGAAGACCTCATAAAACAAGTCATATTAGCCTTAGACCATTTTTTTTCCTAGTTAATTCACAGGATATAAAATTTTGTTTTAGAATTAATACAATACAAAGATCATTAATATTTGTGAACAATTGTAATTTTGAAAGAGAGGATGGCGGATTCAAACCCAAATGATGGGTACAGTGACACCAATAGCTGGTTTGGTGAGACAAAATATCAAGATAGACCAAACAATCAGTTAGGCCTAGTAGACTCAGAAGTAGAAATAGGATAAAGAGAACAGGACAAGGATGAGCCAGTTATAGAAGAAGAGGGAGAATATAAGGCAGAAAAGGATATACAAGGAAACTTAATCATTGTCGAAAGTGTCAAATTACAAATTGTTTTTGTGTGATATTACATGTTTTGTGTTCTGGGTACTGTGTGTGGTGTAGATTTGTGTTAGTACTTCACTGTCTTAACGAGCCGTGTGATGAATCGAACTGTTTTTCTGTGTATCACTATATGGATTCATATGCACAAACTGCTTATATATGACCTACCCCTTGTCACCAGTGTCAAAACTAACTAATAGAAAAACTCCTGGCAACCTGATGTTGTGAATGGGCTTGCTTCCTATTGGGTAGAGGGAGCCAGCACGTCACATGCATGTCTCTAATACAAAGGAGTTGATATTTACTAAAAAGAAAAAGTTTTAAAATGTAGTGTATTGTAATGATTTCTAAAAGAGAGTGATTCTCCATGGATGACGTATCAAAAGGATATTTTACATACAGTTTAGAAAAATACCTTCATCCATGACTTTTTAAATATATGAGAGGGGTCCAAAACAGTATAATTACAACTAATGCATCCATATTCAGGCCATATCTAAGTCAACCTTGACTGTAAAGCTCTGAGCTGATGTTTATAATCTATATATCATCAGAAAAGAGTTAAAATAAAATATAAATACACACATATTTATTATTTACTGACTATTTGTTTACAGTCTTAATATTCTTCAAAATCTGGACCTAATAGCCGCTATTCCTCAATCTTGATTAATGCTAATCATTGAATACATTTGAATTGATTAAGTGTTTTCTGGAATTTATAAACATTAGTAAACAAAACAAATGCATTCATATAACACACTCGGCTCAGTCAAAATAAATCTGGTATTAGAACTAACAGAGTTTAATGAATGTAGGGAGGGTTAGAAAATATTATATTTAGAGGCCCTGGTAAAGTTAAATGGGCTAAGTAAATGTAAGATGGCACCTCTAAAGAACAGAATCACACACCATATGGCTGAATTAAAAATATAAAAGCATATACAAAAACAAAACTTGTATACAAGTCCTGATTTTATTAATCCTGGCAGACCAAATTAACTATTACTTTGGTTATATAGACATTTAAATAATTAATATTCTTGTTTGTGATGTCGCTATATCTGAATATTAATATCTGAGATGTTAAGTAGAGGAAAGCTGATCCAGAGTTTCACAAGTTTACCAAGAGGTAAGGAGGAGTTAGGCAGAGAGGTCAGAAGCTAATAACAGCCATTATCATAATGTTGTACCAAGCAACTTACATATAAAAAAACTACAACATATGATTAGGAGTAACCACAGTACAATTGACAACTACAACTAAAAACCTTGGTGTGGGTATTGATGAGGATCTTAATTGGACACTGCATGAAGCTGTATGCCTGCCTTCATTTGCTGAGATGGTTGAAGAATTTTCTGCCAGAATTTGTGTAAATTATTCTTGTCCAGAGTTTAATATTGCCACACTTTGACTACTGTGATGTGGTATACAATGACTTAACTTAAAACACCATGATCATATTTCAATGTATCTTAAGAAACTGTGATCGTTAAGAATAAATGATAGGCAAAGGTTGCACTTATTAGTATTGCTTCGCAAAATATTGTCAACATCTCAACCTCGATACCTCCCCACACAGTTCCTATTTGTGAAGGATAAACATACCCATGCTATTCGGCAGGGCCGGATTTACATGTTGAGGCTCACTGGGCCCTTGTTGACGTTTTGCCCTCTTCTCCCGCCCCCTCCCTCCCTTTACCACATCAACCCTCTTTTCCAGGCACAGAACCCACCAGGAAAACAAAAAAGTGAGTTTCTGGTATTAAAAATAACTTGGTTACAAATTTTAGCCTGTTAGTGTTAGGCTGCATATTTTGAGTAAATAAAATTTTCAAGTAACAAAAATAATACCCTATTAGGCCAATTTAATATATTTTTTTACTGCCTACTGCTTCATATTTTTGGACATACTAACATACTAAATATTATAAATAAATAAATTGCCCCCAAATAAATAAGTTATCAAAAATAATGTTGTAGAACTGGCAGTATCGGTTGCGCGCTCAGCTTCTTTTGTATATTACGTAACCGAATACCTTCAAAAGATGTCAGTGATGAATATTGAATGCATTTTAATTATATTTTTATTTGAGTGTTGTTCTTATTATTAAAGTGTGTTTATTAAGTGTTATTTCTAATTTAAAAACTGATATTTTCATTATTTAACTTTTCTTTTCCAAATTATTTACTATTTATAAAAATGAGTTTCATTCATCTTTTAAGAACATGTGTTTTAATACGCTTTCTAGCGTTTTAAAATTATGAATAAACAATACTAGAACTCGGCTCAAATTCGGACACTTTTAGAAATACTCGGCTCAAGTTCGACTCTAATGAAAAAACCCAAGCTCGAAAACCCCTAATGTTAAAGACTAAAAATGTCTATGAAAATTTAAGTATAGCCTAATAAATGCCTTGTTTCTACATAGACTTGTTTATGAGATTATAAAAAAAAATCTTGACGGAAGTGCGTTAGCATTCATCCTTCAAATGGCACCCCCCAGAAAGTAGCACTCTAGGCCGGACCTAGCGGGCCTAGTGGTAGATCCGGCCCTGCTATTAGATCAGAATCCACCCTACAGATAAATATTCCCATGCAGAGATCTAATATATGCTCGTTCTTTTACTACTTGAGCTGTGAATTAATGTAAGAATGAGAGTGCAAATAGTTTTCTACTTATTTAAATTTTTCTTTCAATCTTATATTTTATTATTAGGGTTGTAAGGAGCTTCCAAACTTCAACTTGGCTTTGAAACAAGTCTCTGCTTCAACTTTGCTTGAAAAAAATTCTAGCTTCAACACTCCGTTGATAATAATATTGACGGCTAAAATTATCTATTTATGTTTAATAATTGCCATTCTGAGTTGTTAAAATAACTTGATGTATTAAAATAAAACGAAATATTTCAACATTTGTGCAATAACACTCTTACAAATAATTTTAGTACATTAAGTTATATAAAGAACCACAATATAATATCTTGAATCTGAAATTGTTTTGATAATTGTAATTCATATAAAGAACTGCAATGTAATATCTTGAGTCTGAAATGGTTTTGAATAATTTAATATCATTTAGGATCCAATGATGAATTCTAAGATTCAAAATACCTATTCTTAATTTATACTTAAAATAGAATGTAACTGTAATACTTGGTTGAAAGGAATTTAATGCTATGACCTCACCTCAACAGCCGTGGGACAGGAGCGCATCATACCGGTGCCAGTAGCATGCATCTGTGCCAAGTTGTAGAATGCCAGCACATGGCCAGACTGAGATGCCAGATTGAAGAACTTGTTGGCCATCTTGTAATCGCGACGGACACCCATACCACCTATGACATTGAAATAAGCACTTTAGAAAAACATGTTAAATAAATGAGACCTGGAAATAGGAATCTCTTTTATAAAACATGTAGGAATGAAATTGGGGTGTCAAATTGCTGACATACATAAATTAGTGATAGTAAAATTGTTGTTTTTTTCCTTAAATTCAAATCCAACCTTTTCCTTCAATTCTTCAAATATTAGGAAGAATTAAATATTACAATACATGTTTTTAGAAACTTCTACTTGGCACATTAAAATGTCTATCAAAATACTTTTAAAATTCATTGTAGAATTTTTAAATGTATTTTACGCACACGAAATAAAATGAAATTGGATCTTTCTGGAAAATTTACTGCTTGGTCTTTTATCTGCGAATAATGGTCAGTTGGGTTGATTTTAATGAAAAGTGACAATATAAAACTTATACATATCTTTTATTAGGTAGAAGATATCATTATTTGCCTTCCCCCCTCCAACACTCATCCCTGGAATCGACATAAAAAATACTACCAACTGCACTAACACAATTTTTTGTTCTTAATATTCTTATAACCAAAGGCACCATTTTAGAGAAATTATTTCCTTAAATCAAAGAAAACTGTTCTGAGTTGGCTATTATGACTAATATAGTGAGCAAAGGAAAAAATTTTAAATGTATTAATGAGAAACTTAGTTATAATGTTTCCATACCTCTTATTACCACTTAAATTTGAGTTTATTTTGACACTATTAGACGACAACAATAACAAATTTTACTGACTTTTTATTCACCAATAACAAGTGTCTCTAGCAAGTATTGATGATTTGTGGTTAGAACAAGTTAAGAGTTTTTTTTAATAAGTAATGTTAGTATGGGCTTGACAAGTTTACACATATGTAGGTTCCCTTTTCAATGTCTTATATTCGTTATTTGCGCATGTGTATAGGTCAAGAGACCCATAAATTATCAGACACCTGTGTAAAACTTGTAAAGTAGAAGCAAAATATATTAGTGAGAGGAGTTTCATCTTGATTTGCCTCTCTCTACTTTATCAATTATAGTAGCTTCCAAACCAACCTTATCTTCCCACTAAGAACAAAATTAAAATTAGATTACTGGATTAAATATGAATTTATTTTTTTGTAAAACCCTGAAGAAAGAGATGCTAGCGATTAAAACATAGAACTTTGTCCCCTCCAATATCACAATTATAAAAACCTACTTACTAAAGTACATGTTGCCAAGCTGCAACTGTCCATCCACCCAGCCCTGGTCCGCTGCCTGTGAAAAGTATTTAAGGGCCTTGGCGTAGTCCTTCTCCACGCCCTTCCCGTATAGGTACATGAGGCCTAGACCACTCTGGCCCACAGGGTTGCCTAGATCCGCAGCCTTCTTGAAGTACTTGTACGCTGTATCATTGTCCTGCTTCACTATGTCACTGCCTTCCAGATAGATCTGAAAAAAGGCCGGTAAATGAGTTTCTTGAACTTATCTTGATATAATGTGTCTTTGGCTTCTATTTTATTTAAAATACACATTCTAAACACATGGGCATATCATTAATAGGAGTGTGCAACACTTTAAAAACATTCTTCCACTAAACTCATTCAAATTACATTGCATCTTTGAAAACCTTCCAATGTAAAGTAAAAACTTAAATACAAATGAACATTAATTTAGGTTGTGTAGTGTTTCAAATAATTGCTTGAGCTAATGACAGTATACTAATACAAATCAATATAAGCAAGGTTTTTTGTGGTGACCTTGCCCAGAAAAGCCATAGCCACAGGGTTGCCGGCATCAGCCGCCTGTAGAAAGTAGTGGAGAGCTCTCTGGTGGTCCTGCATCACACCTCGCCCTCCCTGGTAGTGGAGTTGTCCAAGGCCAACCTGAAAAAAAACAACTAAGGGTCAACAGAACCAATTAAGTTAGAGATTTTATACCACACATAAACCAATTTTTTTAAGTAGGGATAGGCCCTTGAATCTTCAAATTCTTAAGGAATGGAGAAAATTTATGAATCAAAATTCAAATCCTTAAAAATATTATTTTTATTTTCAATTTTTCAAGTGATTTTTTTTAAGATATCGAATACTGCTTAGTGATGGTTTAGAACCTATTATAATTAAAGGATGAACCCAACAACCAAGCCCCAGATGAGTAATTTAACAATTAAATGAATGTATGAATGTTATAATGAATGGATTATAGGAAAGAATATTAATATTTAATTACTATTTGTGTATTCTATTATTCCATTATTTATATATATATAAAATATCTTGAATCTAAATTTTAATCTACCTTTAAATCCTGAATCTCAAATTCAAATCTGAATTTGAATCTTGGAAAAAATAATAAACATAAAATTATATATATATATATATAGAGAGAGAGAGATTAAATATTTAGATTCGAGATTTGGATACGTAAAATAGTGGATTCGACCAAACTCTACTTTTAAGTACATTGTTTTTGTATATTGTTCTTAACGTCACAACCCATTTTGTTAAAATGAGTTAGAATGAGCCCACTCGAGGGGGCTGATATTGTATAGACCTGTGCCTGAATGTCGCCCTTTTCAGCTAGCAGTTGGTAATACTCCACAAGGTCATTGTCGAGGATGCCAGAGTTGTAGCCAGGGTTATCAGTCTCATCCAGAAGCCTCACCCGCTGCACCGCCTGCCCACCAGAAAGGGAAACCTCGCTTGCAACTAAAGGAAGCAACAATATCCATGAACAAAAAGATACATCAACTACAAGTTTGAAGTATATTGGATTGCTAAGGGTCGACAAATGGCCTGTGGAACCAAATAGGGGTGAGAAGAATAAATTGGAGACAGTTTTCTCGAAGATTAAAATTAGTAATCAAATACTGAAAACATCACAGAAAACCTAAAATCATCAGTAGTTTTTATCAAATATTTATATATCTTTATATCTCTATAAGGAAAACCTCTTTTCACTTTATGAGGTAATTGTATTATATTTGGAAGGTTGACTATATAATATATATCTATAAGAAAAACTTCTTTTTGCTTTATGAGGTCATTTTATTATATTTCGAAGGTATAATATATAATATATCTCTATAAGAAAAACCTTTCTTCATATTGTATTTGGAAGAAGATCGAATCTATATATATGAAAAGAAAGGTCCTGACTCACTGACTGACTCATCAACGCCCAGCCCAAACCCTTGTACCTAGAAAGCTGAAATTTTGCACAAAGGTTTCCTTTATGACGTAGACAAGAAATAAGGCTGGATTTTTTTAAATTCCCATGGGATAGAAAATAAAGAGGATTTATATTGTTGCCTTATTTCTTACTAAATCAACGCCCAGTCCAAACCCTCAGACCTAGAAAGCTTGGAGTGAGCTCACCTAGCAGCCTGGTGAAGTGAAGAACCTCTAATGTAGTATATAAAGAGGTACTATAAGTATGAACAAAAAATAAATAGTCATAACCCCCTGTGAATAACAACCTAAGTAATTTTACCTTAAGTTTTCAGATTTTACAATAGGTGGCACGCGAGTCATTTAAAAAAAGAAGTGAAAACTCAAACGAGGTCACGGCAACAGCTAATACATAATATATATCTATAGGGAAAACCTATTTTTGCTTTATGAGGTAATTATAACAAACAACCAATATGCATCATTGTAGGTCTAAAAAAATTCAGAGTATTTTTTTTAAGTTATACATTTTTTAAATAATGAAACAATCTTTTGTGAATGGTTGAATTTCAAACATCCTCAAGGATTCAGGGAATATGAAGGGCCCAGTCCCGCTTTTAAGTAGTAAATATAATGAGTGTGGTATGGATCTGTCTAGTCCAGCAAACTTATAGTGACCTATTTTGTCCACAGATTAAGTCAAGCCAAAAGAATTATGGATTTGTCCAAATCAAGAGTGTAGTGTTACAAACCATACCTTTGTCAGCCACCTTTCTATAGAAATCCAGGGCCTTCTCGCAACTGGTCTGCAAGCTCACTCCTGACCAATGGCGGTATCCCAGAGCCATCCGCGCCCACGAGCTACCTCCTATGGCTCCGAACAAGTAGTGGACCAAAGCTCTCGCTTGGCTGGCATTCACGCCAATGCCGGAAGCATATAGAAAACCAAGGCCCTGGGTACACATAAAACCTCTATTACAATGTGTTTCTTAGGACATTAAAAGTGTATTTTAACTAAGGATGGGATCTTTGAACCTTTGAATACCTAGAATACTTAAAAAAATATTCAAGAGGATTTGGGAAAATATTGCATCACAGATTTGTATTTTTTATAATTAGAATTTGTTTTAAAGGTGCTTATTGGTAGCTTCACCCCTACAATGACAACCTCAACAACCAGACCCTAGAGATGGAAAATCTATGACACATGTGGCATTGGGAGGCACACAAACACAATTTGGGTGGCATGTTGACGTAAAAAAAACACAAAATAAAACTTTTTCCAAAGTGGTATAATTTTTTGAAGTTTATAAGATTTTGACAGCCATGTCATTCTCATGTCACAATGAACTTTGTGAGGTCAATGGTTAGAAATTGTCTTGTGTGCTGTTGAAAATAACACAAACATGTTTCAAACTAATATGGAAATGATTATATAAGTCTTTGATTTTAGCATTTAAATAAATTTGTTGTCTTTTTCCCCTGAAGGTGTTAGGATCAATGTTTTTACCTTAAGTTAATGAAATTAATATTGTCTTAGAAAGTCACTTTGACAATTTAATAAATTTTCCTCCTTTAAAATTCAGATATTTTATGAATATTTACAATTTTATTTAAGCTACACATTTATTATGATACATTTCATAATATGTATTCAACAAAATTTGATTTTTAAATACTCTTTTAAAAAAACATAACTAAGAGGTGGTAAACTAAACTAACTCAAAATGTCGCTGCTAATTAAGTGGCACACTGATTGGAAAGGTTTTGTCATTACCAGTGGCGTACGGTGACTTTTCTCAAAGAGGACTAGGTTTGAAGACACCTTTCATTATGGGGTTAGAGAGGAATACTCTCCATATAATGTAC
>CABFOW010003119.1:33846-56457 GCA_902141385.1 Timema californicum | reverse complement strand
TCTACACCTGTACTGCCAGGTCTTTCTCTACATGAGCATTGCAAGGTCTCTACACCTGTACTGCCAGGTCTTTCTCTATATGAGCATTGCAAGGTCTCTACACCGGTACTGTCAAGTCTTTCTCTAAATGAGCATTGCAAGGTCTTTATACCTGTACTGCCAGGTCTTTCTCTACATGAGCATTGCAAGGTATCTACACCTGTACTGCCAGGTCTTTCTCTACATGAGCATTGCAAGGTCTCTTTACCTGTACTGTCAGGTCTTTCTCTACATGAGCATTGCAAGGCCTATATACCTGTACTGTCAGGTATTTCTCTACATGAGCATTGCAAGGTCTATATACCTGTACTGTCAGGTCTTTCTCTATATGAGCATTGCAAGGTCTCTATACCTAGGGTGATAGAATTGATCATCTTTCAGGATAATGTCGAGGATGATAGAATTAATCATCTTTCATGATAATAACGAGGATGATGCAATTGAGAGAAAATGATGTGACCGTTTGCCCGCCGGTGTGAGTAAAAAGATCTTACATTAACGCTGATGATCTTAATAGCTGCGTATAGTCCGGACGGGTAGTAAGACGTGGTACTAAATATAGATATTATATTAATTATATAATTTAAATGTAAGTCCAATTAATAAAATTAATGACCCATTAATTGTGTTTGATTATTAAATCGTGTTAGTAGAATATTAGAAATAATATAATTAATTAACTAACAAAAATATAGTGTAGTTTGTATTAGTTTCTCTATTTCACAGCTAGTGCGCGCTTACATTTTCAGACATAATAAATTGTTATTTACTTCCATTGATTTTTGGCTGAAAGTTTTTTTATTATATTAGTAAAATAATGTTTCTGATTCAATCCGCGGTTTTATCCCCTAACCGCGCTTTTGTCCTATTTTTATCTAGAACACCCTTGGGTATCCGACTCATATTTAGAACCGCGTTTGACTAACCGTTAGGGTTTTACGTAACTGTACCAAGCATGGTAATGTGGCAGGGACAACGAGGGTTGGATTTAAGTGTGCACGCATTTGCACGTAGTGAGAGTGGAAAACCACTTAGTTGAAAACCACTATAGTGGATGAGGTTGTATTTTTCCTAAATGGTTTTACAATAATAATAATATTTAGCACCGCGTCTTACTACCCGTTCGGGTTGTACGCTTTAAGTAATAATTACTCTAATGGATTAGGAATTGGGAAGGTTGAATTAGATGAAGTGAACCCGAATTTGCGTGAAGGGAGAGTGGAAAACCATTTAAGAAAAACCACCCCAAGTTCACCCGACCGAGATTCGAACCTCGATCTCCCCGTCCTCAGTGGTCGAGCTAATCACGACAAGCGCGTTAGCCAACTACGCCACCGAGGCGGGTTAAATGGTTTTACACTTTCCCTCCTCGTATCTGTTGGTACTTTTCTTATTGATTAAACCTTCCTCATAATTAACACACTAGCGTAATTATTTAATATGGACGGGTAGTAAGACGCTGTGACAAAAATATATTTTTATATTTGAAGCGTTTGAAAACGTCAAGTAAAGCCGCGTTCATACCGAGTCACAACAATGTCGAGTCAGCGGAGACGCTTCACTAAACTTTGTCGATCGACTAAATGTGTCGATCAACGTGTCGATTAGTTTCCCATATAGTGTCGGTAAATATTAAAGGAGTGGGAGGGTTAAAGGGTGTTTTCTTATAGTGCACTTTTTTCACTCCACACACATTAAGTATCGTATTTAAAGAAAGACACTCCTTAGTGGGAATGGCTTGTCTGAATTTGGTTGTCCTGATTACGTATCTTTGGTTCAATAATTTGAAATACATTTTCGAACTCACTTACGAACATCCGAAAAGAAATTTCTGAAGCAGCTGCTACATCCGTATTCAAGCTTCAAAACATCTACAACCCGCCTCGGTGGCGTAGTTGGCTAACGCGTTAGTCGTGTTGAGCTCGACCGCCGAGGACGGGGATATCGAGGTTCGAATCTCGGTCGGGTGAACTTGGGGTGGTTTTTCCTAAATGGTTTTCCTCTCTCCCTCCACGCAAATGCGGGTTCACTTCCTCTAATTCAACCTTCCTAATTCCCAATCCATTAGCGTAATTAGTACTTAAAGCGTATAACCCGAACGGGTAGTAAGACGTGGTGCTAAATAATAATAATAATAATAATAAAGCATCTACACCATCCTGTTTTATATCTTCTATCAAATCATTACCATTGTATCTACTTCTACTTAAGACTGGGTCGTAACCAAATTTTTCTTTTACGCAGTAATTTTTGATTATTATTTTTTACGTAATAATAGTGAATGCGGCACAAGCACGTCATCCCCGTCAAATATTTTGCTTCCGACTGGATTTTTTTGTTGGTTCATTGGAGACAACGTAGGCTTAAGGTGGGGTGCTAGTGAGCGCGAGCTTAGGGCAGTATTTTGAAGTCTCTATGGCATAGACATTTTTTGACCAAAATAAATAAAATATTTCTTGTATATAAACATAGAGTTTAGTTTTATGCCCATGCTGATCACAACAGTTGTTGAATATTTGCCAAAGGTGTCCTGGAAATTAATGACAACTTTTTCTCTTAATTAAAAAAGGTTTTGTCACCAAATGCCTCTATGCTCATGACATATATTCAACAACGGTTGAGATTAGCATGTGCAGAAAACTAAACTCTATGTTTCTATGGAAGAAATCTTTGTTTTATTTTGGTAAAAAAATGTTTATGGAATTAAAACTGTAAAATTACAGCCCTAAACTCGCGCTCACTAGCACCCCACCTTAATGTCCACTATAATAACGGACTAGGACTATAAATGGCGTGCACGAGGTGTAGCTCGTGCTCTCCGCCCTTCCTCAACATCAAGCCGGCAGTGCGAGGGGTTGAACCACCCCAGCGCCCGGTTGCGTGATCGGTTACTCCCGCAACACCCCCTTGCTCCACTATCGAGCGGGGCCGCCAGGAAGAACAAACACCACGTGTGCCGGACATGGTAATGCTTGGGGCAGCTCCCCGACTAGGAAGAACAAACACCACGTGTGCCGGACATGGTAATGCTCGGGGCAGCTCCCCGACTTCCGTTCTCTGGGCGAACAACAGGAAACTCGACTACAGAGACACCGGTAAAAAATAAATAAAAGGGCGTCCTTTTTAGCCAACTGGATCACGATTTCATTTTTATCTTGAGGCCCGTCGATACGGCCGTGGGTGGAGGCTGGTTTTAGCCAAGGTTGTTCAGTTTTCTTAAGAAGGGCCTTTTAGTAAACAGACAGACACATTTATTGCGGCCAACGTTAATAACATTCTACAATGTAGGCCTACCCTTTTAACTTTTCTAGCTCTCGGATAAGGCCTTTCCTTCTTCGTTGAAAATTGGGCTGTAACTAAAGTCTTTTTTTTACTAACCGTTTAGGTTACACACTTATCTACTAATTACGCTAGGGGTTTTAGGGATAAGGTTATATTTAGAGGAAGTGTACCCGCATTTACGTGGAAGAAGAGTGGATTCTTTTTTTTTACTAACCGTTTAGGTTACACACTTATCTACTAATTACGCTAGGGGTTTTAGGGATAAGGCTATATTTAGAGGAAGTGTAGCCGCATTTACGTGGAAGAAGAGTGGATAGATATTTTGGAGGAAAAAAAAACACCCTCGCTACATCCGACCGAGATTGGAACCTCGATCTCTCCGTCATCTGCAGTCTAGTTTAGTGCGAGAGTCGCGCGTTTAACCACGCGGCCACCTAAGCGGTGTCGAAGTTAGAGTAATTCTCCAGGCGTGAATTGATTCGTGCGATACCCGAATAGTTTAATTGTTTCTTCTAGGTTTGGGGTGAAAGTGTCTTATATTAAGGTATTATTGGGTCATAATCTTACAAACCTCCATGTTTAGATACTTCATTTTGATTTGAAGATGAGTTGACACTGGCGTAGAAATAAAACCTATAATAAACTAGCGGAAGAAAAAAATGACAAGAATGCTAATGTTATTGCGAGGGCATGGTTACTTGAGGTTGGGGAAGACTGAGCTAACAACGGAATAAGGTGTGAAATTAAAAAATATATAACCTCGTAATTATTGAACGTTTTTCGTCCAAACTGGGAGACATAAAGGGATCCGTCCGTACCCCTCTAACGGGATGTTGATGAATGTCCTAGGTGCGATTATCGATCACAAATTTTTTCTCAACGTTTTATTACACATCCCGGCTATATGAATTTACTACACCAATTGAAAAGGGTCGTATTTAGAGGAAATGTACCCGTATTTCCGAAGAGGAATGGGGAGGAAACCATTTTGAGAAAAATTTACTTTTTTGTTGTATCACCACGTCTACTACCTGTTTATTTTACACGCATATTATATGATAATTATATTCTATAACGGGGTAGAGATAAGAAAGGAAGCATTTTAGAGGTAATCTACCTGCATTTGCGTGGAAGGATAGTGGGGAGCCATTTAGGAGAAAAAAAACACCCTGAGTAAAGCCTACTGGGATTTTAACCCTGATTTTTCCACCTTCATTAGGCTAGTTTAGCAAGAAAGTGACGCCTTAGACTATTCGGTCACTGAAATGGGTCTTATTGAAAGAGCTAGCAACTGAAGCGCTGAGACGCGTTGCAGACGTTCAGAAATACCGCAATATTAAATAAGTGGATACTATATGGTCACCAAAACTTGTGAATGGGGGGAATGCAAGGCCTTCACCGTGGTTCGGATTCCACGTTCAACTGTAGGTCCTCCATTTCATCTCACTATCACCCTAACATTACACATTAGCGTAAGTGCGTATAACCCGAACGGGTAGTAAGACGTGGTGCTAATAATAATATATGGTCACATTTTTAAGTAAGAAATCCAAATTAGAACCTTTTTATTAAAATTAGAAAATTAAGATATAAAATAATAAGACCCTTCCTGTTATTTAGTCTCAGGATATTTTTTTTTCAATGTCGTTCAAGTCCTCTTTAGAAAATTGACTATCTATAATGGTTTTTGAATTTGTAGTTTTTTTCTTCTTTTTGTAGCAACGCGTCCTGTTATACTTTCAAGCTATACGCATACATACTAACGCTAACGTGTTAGGGGTGAGGAAGGTATAATTTATAGGAAGTGTACCCGCGTTGAAGGAACGTGTAAGACCATTTAGGAACAACTCAACCTTAGTACACCCGACTGGGATTCGAACCAGTCCGTGGGCTACACCTACTTTTTGATTGGTGCTAGATGGGACCCGTGGGCTGCAAGTTTAAATTGCCTGTCCTATAGCATCACAAACTTTTTAAGTTATATTAAATTTTATGTTTATTTGTTTTAATGAAAAGTTCCCACTACTAGCTCATTCGCTTTATGCGAAATAATGTATTTTTAAAATCAAGATAAGCTAAATGGCGATCGTCATTCCTACACCTTATATAAATAAAACTATTCTCTAATAGAATCACAACAAATGATTCTAAGATAGTTTAGGATTTTTCTAAAGGTTTTGAAAATTCAGAACTGTCATGATTCATAAATAAAATACAGCTGTGCATAAGCTTCGCTGTTCTTANTTTTATCATTAAATTAAAAAAAGTATTTCCTACCGAATTAATAACATGAAAAATACAATATATTAAAAACAACAACTTATTTATGCATTTCTCCAAACGTGGATTTTCAATTTGCTTAATAAAATAATTATGTGTTTCTTTAACGGTACTAAGCATATCCCACTTTAGAAAATTACTGGGGAGGAGGTGTGTCCCCCTTCACGCCCCTCCCCCCTCCCACGTTAACGCTAACGATGTCCTTCGTGACGCGGTGTGAGGAAATAATATCCTTCCATGTAGGCGGCGCCCTTTAAATAAACTCAGCCACAAGCACGGTGGGGGGGCGGGGAGGGGGGGAACTATAATAGTTGATGACATTTAACTTGTGATTTTTTCTAAAGGTTATATTTTTTTATATTGTTTTGACAATTAATTGTGCTCATCATACACTTAATATTCGTGTTCACACTCGATGTGTCACGACCATCGCAACATTGGCCTTCAACGTTATAATGGTAAACAAACAAACTGTAAACAAAATAATGTTGAAATGATTTTGAAATTATTAGTAAAATCGTCATTAACTTATACTCAGGCATACTTAAAAAGTAATCATGTAATGATTTGTAGAAAAGGGCTATGAGAAGTATTTTTTAATCAGGAGTATATAATATGCATTTTCAAACGAACATTATTACATCAGAACACGACTTACAATCTAGCTCAACTATAGAACAACCCAGTCACCCAAATGATATTCCCCTCGTTCGGGCTATATACACTTTAATTACGAGAATGAGGAAGGTAGAGTTTAAAAAAAAAGTTCCCACATTCACGCAAAGGAGGAATAGAACTTACTTTAGGAGAAAAACACCCTCTTTACATCTCGCCTGGATTACAAACCAGCACCTCCCCGTCATTGTAAAAACTAAAATAACTTGACATCTAAATCACGTGGTCATCGATGCGGGGGAGGGAGGGGGGGGCTGATGATTTTTCATTAGAGAAGAAACGTCAATTTTATCAATTCTTTTTGGCATTGCTGGAAATCGAACCCTTAACTTTAGTTGTATACAATCTTATCTCATTCAGGAAGAAATTCTCATACTAAGATAAGTGTCTCGGATTCTATCATCAGAATGTAAGAACAAGTTGTTTTTTTACACCGTGTCCTTCTACCTGTTCATGTTATACGCATATGTACTAATTACGCTAATGAGGAAGGATGAATTTAGAGCTGGCGCATACCCACATTTGCCTGGAGGGGTGAAAAACAGTTTAGGAAAATAAAAACCTCAGTACACCTGACTGGGACTTGACCCCCAATATCCCCATTATCGGCAGTCTAGTCTATTGCGAGAGTGACATCTTAGACCATGCGGCCACTGAAGCAGGTGAGTTACATGTTTACAACTCAAAATTTGGCCAGTAAAAATGGTGGATATAGGACGTGTCTTATCCTACAACTTACAAGGTACAAGTTATTGTATACAATGGTGACCTGGTGGTCTAGGGGTAAGGTGTCAGACTTGTGTGCTGGCGGCCGGGGTTCAATCCTCGGTCCCGGCACAGATTTATCTGATTACCAAACCCTCCCTTCACCTCTGACAATATATCTTGTGAATGTGGGGAATGCCAGGCCTCCACCGTGGTTCGGATTCCGCTTTAAACTGTAGGTCCTCCATTTCATCTCACAATCACCCTACCATTACACATTAACGTAAGTGCGTATAACCCGAACGGGTAGTAAGACGCGGTGCTAATAGTAATATTGTGTACAAAGAGTCGTGGAAAACATGTTATAGTGTACAGTCACGTCACAATCTTGTGGCCACAACACCTTGTGTGTTATATTGTACAATAGATTGTGTCGTGTGCACCGGGACACAATATTGATAACACATTGATTGTATTTGCTTCTCTTTTACCTCATTAAATTCTTAAACTGGGCGCTTCAACTTCAGCCACAAGTTTCAAAACATATCAAACTATATTTTACCATCGACCCTTTTTTACATTTCCAAATGAAAGAATGTCATAATATGAAAACTAAACCACCTTGTCCCAAATCCTGTATTCTGTCTGGCACCTCAATGTCTTCATACTCTGCTGTTTATTTATACATTTATTTTCACCGCGTCTTACCACCAGTCCGGATTACACGCATTTAAATTACGCTCATTAAGTAGGGAAGAAGGCGATATAATATAGAGAAAATGCATCCGCATTTACATGACTGAAAGGTGGAAAACCATTAAGGGAAAAAACCTAGGTACACTCAGTTAGGATTCGAATCTTGGTCGCCCTATTACTGGCAAACCAAAGTAGATGAATCTGAAATTTAGTTAGCTTGCTCATCAATGTGGTATATTATTATTATTTCTATTATTATGGCTACTTGATTAGCAGCTTTATGAATCAACTGATGCCTCTTACAAACTAAATTAAATCTTGACAAGAAACAGTATAAACTGGGAAGTCCCAATTTCCCTAATAATAACTTATTACCTGCATCGGTGGCCACGTAGTCTAAACGCAGGCGTGTAAACCCCCGTTTTGTACGATGGGGTAGTATGTTGAGGGCCGTATTTATAAACAGGACTAAGTAAAATAAGACTTTTTAGGATTATTTTAAAAACAAACTGCGTTATAATACCTCATATTATGTTCACATACGTAAATCTACATAGCATACTTAAAAATAAAGATATTCCAAAACAAACGTTGCATGATGTATTATCTAAAAAAAACTTAAAGGATTGAAAATAAAATAAATAAACCTAACAAAATCATAACTGCTTAGTTGTTACATACCATATTATTATTTTAGTGGACCTTTGGTATTGTTTTCCAGATAACAAATCATCAAAATTAGTTATTATTATTATTATTATTATTATTATTAGCACCGCGTCTTACTACCCGTTCGGGTTATACGCACTTGCGCTAATGTGTAATGGTAGGGTGATTGGGAGATGAAATGGAGGACCTACAGTTTAACGTGGAATCCGAACCACGGTGGAGGCCTGGCGTTCCTCACATTCACAAGATGTCTTGTCAGAGGTGAAGGAAGGGTTTGGTAATCAGAATAAATCTTTGCCGGGACCGAGGATTGAACCCCGGACCCCCAGTGCAGAAGTCCGACACCTTACCCCTAGACCACCAGGTCACCCAAACAAAATTAGTTATAATGTCTTGAGCTGACGTTATTTTCAAAATTGGATGTACAGTAGATGCTGATCTGTTATTCTTAACCTTTCTGGAGGTTTATTTTTAGTTAAAGAAAACAGATGCTCTCATAAGTATGTGCTCTTGAACATAAATACTATAGTCTTACGCGTAAAACTAGCCTTCGAAATCATGTTTATCTTATTATATCGGTTTAACTAAAGACAAATAAAACACAAAACAACCGCACTACAATTCTTCTCATAGACTCCGATCGTGATCTGATATCAAAAGTAGCAGACTCTGAGATATTGGTGAAGTATTAACTGCACACTCGTGACTATGGCACTGACAAAATATCAATAGGTGGAAATATGGCGGTCGAGTATACTGTCAGTAGATCAATAGTTGGATTTCATAACCTCTGCTCTCATGTTTTTATAAACCATAATACTGTTAGAGAGCCACTACTTGGCTACTTGTGGTGGTTGCTTTGTACAGGGATATAGGTAGGATTTCTCGATAGTTTATCCAAACTCTAAAAGTCTCTGAATGAAGTGTCACACTAACAGCGACTGTGGAAAGTTATCAGTCCGCAATTACAATGACAGACTTTTTTTAAAAAATAATTTTAATTTTTCTAATTTTAAAGGGTCAAAAGGTCGGGTGCAGGTTTGACTTTCCTGCTTTAAGGCATCACTCTCGCAATAGAGTAGATTGCCGAAGACTTGGAGATTAAGGTTCGATCCGAGTTGGGTGTACTGAGGTTAGTTTTCCCTTTATGATCTTCCACTCTCCATCCGCACAAATGCGAGTACACTTTATCTAAATTCCACTTTTCTCATCCCTAATATATTAGTCTAATTAGTACACTATCACCTTAAACTGTTTGAAAAAAATTGAAATTAATATATATTAATATGATAGTCTTTGGGAAGATAAGGAAAATGTTTATGGTAAATATTATTTACCATAAAAAAAGGCAAAAAAGCCACCGCATTATTAAAATATTGTAGGAAATCGTACGTGCCATGTGAACAGTCTCTCCCTAAAACTGTTGTGGAATCAAAATGGCCAAGATCTGGTTCATTCTCTGGTACACAATGTTTATACAAGAAAGGGTGTCCTGTCTACCATAGAAAGATGACTACAAAATACAAATGTATGCGCCCCGTAACAGGAAATGTAAACTAAGTATTTCCTCCCGAACTAAAATAGAGTTTACAACATATCCTTTATCAATAAATTTAGTTCCGGTAAAACTGACAACATAGCATCAACGCACGCTTCCACTGCTATCAGCCAGCAGCATGCGCGCGGTCTTTGTCTCGTTCAACAGCTGTTGGCCTTCTATTCCCCCTCAACTATCACCCCTCCCAAGTCCCGTTTCCCCCTTCTCGTGTCTTGCTCACGTGACCGCTTTTAACCGATCACTAGTCACTCTGTATCAGTAGTTTGGAAACTGAACGACAGAGCTCAGTAGGGAAGTCATGAGTATGATGACCTCTGTTTGTCGATTTAGTAACTACATCAAAGCAATGGACCGGTCTCAGTGGCTTTACAGGTAAGTTTTCAAAATAAAATTAATTTTGAGACACTGAATCAAATGATTAAAACTGTTTTTTTATCTTCTTTTTTAACACGTAATACTTATACAAATAGTAACAAAAACCTTATATAAATTATATCCACACAAAACTTCTGTTTCGGAGCTAACAAGAACTTTTTTTTGCAAAACCAAAGTATTAAAAACATACTTAGATCATATTATAATTATAAACCCGATAGGCTTTAAGTAAAGGGTATTAAATGTTAATATCTAGGATATTTTAATTTGTATAGGGCTGTAGTTGTTTATTAGTAGTTTTAACGAGATGAAAATACTTTTGATTGCTTGTTGGCTTTGAATTTTGAACGAATATAAATAACAAGGGACTTGACTTGACAAGATTGGGAATAAATTTGAGATCTTGATATGTTTATATCAACTTTACTTTAAATAAATAGATATAATTTTTATTTTATTTTTCAGCTCCGCGTCTTACACGTTCGGGTTATACGCGTATGTACTCTAATATATTAGGGATTAGGAATGTGCTAATTTAGAGTAAGTGCACCCACATTTGCGTGACGTGAAAGTGGGGGAAAAACTAGCAAAACCACCCTCAGTGAACCTAACCGGGATCGAACCCCGATATCCCCATATTTTTCAGTCTAGACCAACACTAGAGTAGCGCGTTAGGCCGTATTTATAATGTATGTCCATCATATGCAATAGTAGCTATTATCTACCTGAAACTTTTAGTGAACTCCAAATTATTCGTAATTTGCCTGCGCTCATTTCGCGCAAAAACAAATTTTGATCAGGACAGGTGATCACGTGGTATAAGATGTCAGATTTATAAATATAATATATTGCTGGAGGCGTGGAGATCAAGGTTCTATCCTCGACCACCCAGGGTAGTTTTACTAATCCCCCTCTTTGATGCTTGTGCATTTAATCTAAAATACCCTAATAAAGCTTAATATTTAGATCAAGCTAT
Source organism: Timema californicum (assembly GCA_902141385.1). Lineage (NCBI taxonomy): Eukaryota > Metazoa > Arthropoda > Insecta > Phasmatodea > Timematidae > Timema > Timema californicum. The sequence goes on along the minus strand of CABFOW010003119.1, from coordinate 45,202 downwards.
TAATAAATGTTGTTCCCGCTTCTGTGACCGTATGGTCTAAGGTGTCATTATTTCACTGGGCGATCGGATTTATAATCCCGGTCGGGTGTCCTAATGTTGGTTATTCATAAGTGGCTTTCCTCTCTCCCTCCACGCGAATGTGGGTAGTACTACCGTATCCGGTTCCTGAAAAAGAAAGAGTACATTCTAAAAATGATGATCGTGAAAGGGGAGGATGTTTTTTTAACAATTCCATTCATGTGAGGGCAAATAATTCAAAGAAACACACATTACTGGTATTTAGAGCAGATCCTATTTATGAGTGGTCAAATGGAAGACATAGTATTAGTAACAGATCACAGGTACAGTTTTAATTAGCTTTTATTATTATTATTATCGCAGCCTGCCTGCTCAAGCTATACGCATACACTTTATTTAACCTAATGGGGTATAAACAAATAAGAAAGCATTTGAGAGGTAATACAACTGTATTTGCGTGGAAGGAGAGTAGGGAACGATTTAGGAATAAAATACCCTCAGAATACTCGACTGGGATTTAAACCCAGATCCACCCGTATTCAACAGTCCGGTCTATTCCTAGAGTGATACCTTAGCTTAGACCATTTGACCACTGAAGCGGGTTTTTATCTAGTTATGCTTATCCCTGTAAACATTACACGCCACGCCACTGCATTTTATCCAAGCTTGGCGCGCACGCGAGCTCTCTTTAGGGACATCTGACCTTTAATGTTTCATTTTGAGAAAGTTTCTCATGCCTGTACCACATTCTGTGTTACTTTTTACGGCTTATAACAAAATTATCGTCACGGAAGACAATACGTACAAGCTACAGATTTTCGACACGAAACACTTCCGAGTAGGCTCTCGTGTAGCGTGAGGCACGTTATGATGCCGTATTTTGATTTCATAGGCAACATTGATAGTTTTTTTTATTCTTGAAGGTGTTATGTAAGGCGTTGACAAATATATATATATATATATAATATGCATATTACAGTCCAAACCCGATTCCAGGACAAACTAGTTTGAACTAGGCCGAATTGATAGATCGGTTTATCCTGATGTTTTTAGACAGTAGACCTACTCGTTTTCATTATTCATTATTATGATGAATCGACCTAAATCATGATTAATCATTCACAGTTCGAGCGCAAATGTTGTCAGCTAACCTAACCTAACCTAACCTAACCCTGGTTTGGCTTATTACATTTATAGGCTATGCTAATTTATCCTATGAACTAGGACACCATTTCAAGATTAACGAATTTAGACTAGGCTAAACTAGTGCATCCTGAGGCTCTTAGGATGTATCAATTCAGGCTAATCCGATCTAGTTTGTCCTGGAATCGGGTTTGGACGGTGACATATATATAAACTCCATAGAATCAAATCGCAATCAGGCCATACTGACCTAATGGCTACCATCTGTTAGCGAAGATAGCCGCTATCGACATCTCTAGGTAGAAGATTTAATATTGTCAGCATAACTAACCCTAAATCCATTAATCTCAGTCTTATAGACCAGAGCTGCTACTTTTTCATTCAAATAGCTTCTCACTTGTCCTCACGAGGAAGAGTTGACCCCTTTTCAAAACTTTTTTTTTTTGATCAAATCCGGGACCTTAAGCTTGCTTCGAGGGTTTGATATAATTGTTTCAAGGTCAAACAAAACAAAACTCTGACAGTTGAAGTAATACCTAAAGTTTGTATCCATCGGTCTCGCTTATGGCCATCGTGTCCTACTGTCGACATTAAACTCAGCGCTAGTGTGCTTTTCTCTCACCTAGAAGATTGGCTGCACTCATCAGTGGTATCTAACCTTCTTTTGTTCACGTATCTCCACATATGTTTATCTATAATATTAACATACCTTTACCCGCCTCGGTGGCGTACTTGGCTAACACGCTATTCGTGTTGAGTTAGACTGCTGAGGACGGTGAGATCGAGGTTCAAATCTCGGTCAGGTGAACTGGGGGTGGTTTTTCCTAAATGGTTTTCCACTCTCCCGCAAAGCAAATGTGGGTTCACTTAATCTAATTCAACTTTCCCAACTCCTAATTCATTAGTGTAATTAGTATTTAAAGCGTATAACCCGAACGGGTAGTAAGACGCGGTGCTAAATAATAATAATTAACACCCCCAAAATGAAACCAGTTACACAAATAACAATCAAATAAATGAGAGACAGAGACAAAAAAAAATGGCACCCCTTGATCCCATGTTCTTAAGTCCAGGTCTATTGTAGCCTACTCTAAATCTGGCCTTAATTATTCGGTGTTTTATCATTAAATAATATGTTTATACTACTTACTTACTCTATGGCATTAGGAACTCAAAAGTTGATTACAACATTTACAAAAGTATCTATCCCTATCTTGAGCTAGTTCTATCCAGTCCTCCTCATTACACTTTATCACCTGTTCACCTCATTAAACCCTATCCCTATCTTGAGCTAGTTCTATCCAGTCTACCTCATTACACCCTATCTTTTTCAGGTCAATTCTAATGTTCTATTCCCATCTGTATCTAGGTCTTACAATGCTCTTCCCATTGTGTTTGACATTCAACACTTTGAACAAGATTCTAGACGCTCCCATTTGTACTGCATGTCCTGACCACCATAATATACGAAACTTGTGTATCCTCATTAAGTAGCCACCTCCACTACCCAGTAACCTCATCCCATTTTGGACCAAATATCATCCTAAGCACCTTGTTTTCGATTACATACTACATATGTATTTAAATATTTTACATACCCCCTAAGATGTCTACACATACCCCAGGCTGAATACCACTGCACTAGAGGTGTTTAATTCACAAGTGGCTTCCCATCCTCTTTCCTTAATATTAGTCCTCTTGTGTGCTTAAAATCAGTTCGGCACAACACTTACAAACTTGTATAAGAACAAAACCCCTCCTTCACCTCTGACAAGACATCTTGTGAACGTGGGGAATGCCAGGCTTCCACCGTGGTTCGGATTCCACGTCAAACTGTAGGTCCTTCATTTCATCTCACAATCACCCTACCATTACACATTAGCGTAATAAGTGTGTATAACCCGAACGGGTAGTAAGACGCGGTGCTAATAATAATAATAATAATAATAATAATAATAATAATAATATAAGAACAGACATAACACTCATACCTATGGGTGTTAATTTATCACTCTGAAAAAGAAAGCCTCTGAGGAACAAACCGGGTCCCTCCGACTTCTCTTTTGGCCCCTCTAGCACCCATTGTTTGGCACGAAGTTAGTATTTTGGACGCTGGCGGCGGCAGCGCTGCGAGCTGTCGGAAGGGGCGTGTCGACATAACCCAGATATGCCCGGTTAACATTGCAGATGTTTGGCTGAAAGGGGGGCGTAACTTGCAACTTGGTCACTTCTAACGCTTGTTTTGTTTACAATAGCAGTTCGTTCTTGGGATAGAGGACAAACACGACAACCAAACCCTAGATCGTTAGTCAAAAAACGTAGCGAAAGGGAACAAACCCAAACCCACATTTGTTGTCGCGTGGTTTAACGCGTCACTTTCGTGTTTAGCTGGTAACTGGAGAAAGGGTCTCGAACCAGTTCGGTTGAGCAAAGGGTGGATTTTTTCCAATGGTTTGCCACTTTCCCTCCATTCAAATTCGGGAATATTTCTTTTAAAACCATACCTCCTTCGTCCCTCTTCCACCAGCGTAATTGATGTATTTTATATCCCGAACGGATACTAGGGAAATAGGAAAAATCTTATCGTCTACCCTTTGCTGGGTATTGATACGACTGAGTTAATGCCACGTGCACCCAGCATTTGCGGGTGAAGGAAAGTGGGAACCCATTGAAAAATTATTCCTCGATAAACCTAGCTGGCATTCGAAACCCGACCTTCTCGTCGCAAGCCAATTAGACAAGACATAGCAGATACCTATGTCCGCACATGGTCATTAGTGCTTGTCGGTATTTAGTTATAAGGAGTCCCAGGTTCAATTCCAGGTAATGCCAAATAAATGATTAGTGGTGGCATTAGGGTTCCTCCTTTCACAATGATGATAATGATAGGTTGAGGAGACTGGATGTTGTGTCGTTTAAAACAGTGGTAGTCAATCTTTTTTGTTCGCGTATTCCCAGATCAAATTTATCTTCAACTTTTTACCTACCTGCTTCAGCGGCCAAAATGGTCTAAGGCGTCACACTCATAATATACTAGACTGCTGGTGACAGGAAGATCAGGGTTCAAATCCTGGTCGAGTGTATTGAGGGTGGTTTTTCCTAAATGGTTTCCCGCTCTCCCTCTATGGGTACAAATTCAAGGGGGGGAGGGGAGTTCAAGGGTCAGTTAACTCCCCTGTGAAAGTTAGAAAATTAATACAAAAAACAAAAATGAAAGTTCAAATTTTAGGAAGAAAATACAACATAGATACATTTTATACCATTTTTTATGTTTTTACTCGCAGACACCTCTTAAGCCGGGTCCACACGTGTGTTATTCGTTCACGTTTATTTAATGTCCGACATGACTCACGCAAGTGTGAAAAAAATACTCGTTTTCATGTAAGAATATTTTTCTTGCATAGCGAGTAAAGAACATTGTTCTGTATAGAGGCGGTAGACTACCACACGTCAAAGAAGACTAATAATCACCTGAGAGCAGTTCGTCCACGAATACCGAATATAGAATAGAGTATGTATGGACAGCAGGAGCGGCGGAACTGCGGGGGACTCTGAACCCCTGGAAATAATTCGCNGATATATTTCAAATCCTCTGATATTATCGAATATGAAGCTGATAGATGACCTTAAGTCATACTCCAAATGACTTCTATATGCATTCTATTGTCAAAATTTGTCGAAGAAGACAGCTTCAAATAACTGCTAGACGAGATAAATCTAACTTGCAGAAAAAGTCGGGGGAGGAAAGCTCTAAATAGTTTACAAGGTCATCCAAATTTCAAAAATGTATTGGGAAGGACAATTCGAAATTTCTGAAAGAATTCAATTTTCAAAATTTTATCGGTGAAATACCACTTCAAAGTTTATTTTCTAGAGGTATCTAATTATCGTAAAAAATTAAGGTGAGGATCACTCTAAATAGCTTCGAGGGACATCCAAATTTCTAGACGAGGAACACTTTAAATGGCTTATGCAAGAATCTAATTTAAAAAAATCAAGTCGACGAATACTCATAGCTTCTAGAATGAACAATTTTTCAAAAAGCTTATAAAACTATCTGATTTAAAAAAATTGGAGAGGCAGATCACGATTTAAAACATACATAAGATCAAATATTAATGAGAAACTAGTAAATGGCTTTAAACAGAAATCTAACATTTTAAGTAACTATGCTATTTATAATTATGACCCCCCCTATGAAAATGATCTGAATCTGCCCCTACCGGTATAATCGTAACAGGTAGTCAGGCGTGGTTCTAAATAAAACACCTTTAAACCGCAAAAATTGTTGTTGCATAATGTAAGCTCTACATATTCTATAGCCTACATCTAAATTAAATCAAAAAGAATGGATTAAATAATAAGCTTTAAATTATCAATACATACGGGGTGTTCCGTAGCATGTGGGACCTACCTCGGCAGTGAACAGAAGACATAAAAAAAAATGGCAAAAGTCAATATAAGCATGTGTCATATTGCCTTGTTTTCTAGTTACAGCCAAGTTATTCAAATAAACTGTTTGTTTAATATACTTAGAATTTGTCGATCTTTTGACTAGGTATGTTATTTGGGTTATTCCTGTTTGTTCTGAAAATTTTGAGCACTTCCTATAAAGTTAAATAGCTCCTCATTAGTCTATTGGAGTACAAACATTACTATAACTCGGAAACAAGGTCAGACGGAAAATATTAACGTTTTACATTGGTTTTATAGCTCCTGTCCATCGCTAAGGTGGATCCCATATGACACATTACACCTGTGTGTGTATATCTATATAGCCCTATATATGTTTATGGGTGTGTCTATTATTTTTTAACTTGATTTACCCCTTTGCCTAAGATGTCTTCACGTACCCCAGGTTAAAAACCACTGTTCCACAGTGAAGTTAAATTTGTAGGCCGTGTGCGCTGATATCATCATTTGCTCAAAACTTGTTTATTTTAATACAAATCGGTGACCTGGTGGTCTAGGGGTAAGGTGTCAGACTTCTGTGCTGGTGGCCGGGGTTCAATCCTCGGTCCCGGCATAGATTTATCTGATAACCAAACCCTTCCTTCACCTCTGACAATACATCTTGTGAATGTGGGGAATGCCAGGCCTCCACCGTGGTTCGGATCCCACGTTAAACTGTAGGTCCTCCATTTCATCTCACAATCACCCTACCATTACACATTAGCGTAAGTGTGTATAACCCGAACGGGTAGTAAGACGCGGTGCTAATAATAACAATTATTTAATACAAATAGTGATATAACAATTATTCTCGTCCGAGTCACGGTAGAGACAGAATCTAATCTGTGCACTCGGCTTGACATCAGGACAGGTTTGAGTGTCAGGAGTTCGACTCTGGCCTGGTCCTATAAACATAGGCCTAAAATGCTAGACAAATGGTTCCGTGGTTCGCGCATATGTAACTCTTTTTTTTTTTCTTATTCGCCATGTAGAGTTTAATCCCCTGCACCTTATAACCAAGCACGTCCGCCCACAATGACATTAATTCCTTATCAGGCCGGCCTGGAAGCCTTCTTTGTTTATTTTGCGTTGTCACAATTCTATCAAGCGATCTAAAACACATCTTGACTGGTCGACACGATTCAATATTGAAAATAGGTTTCTTTCTCTTATAAAACAACTAATTATTATTATTATTATTATTATTATTATTATTAGCACCGCGTCTTACTACCCGTTCGGGTTATACACACTTACGCTAATGTGTAATGGTAGGATGATTGTGAGATGAAATGAAGGACCTACAGTTTAACGTGGAATCCGAACCACGGTGGAGGCCTGGCATTCCACACATTCACAAGATGTCTTGTCAGAGGTGAAGGAAGGGTTTGGTAATCAGATAAATCTGTGCCGGGACCGAGGATTGAACCCCGGCTGCCAGCACAGAAGTCTGACACCTTACCCCTAGACCGCCAGGTCACCCGACAATTAATTCACAGAGTTCGTTTCTAGTTACGAAATAATAGACGTGGTACCGAGTCAGGTTACTAACACTATAAGAAGCTATTTATGTTTTTGTCCACCAGGTTTTACTAAGCGTCAGGGATATAGGCATTTTAACCACGCCTATGGTATAGGGAGGGAACACGAAGTTAGAATATACGGGTCTAGAATAAATATAGCCCCATTTGCATGGCGGGAGACAGTCAGGAAAAAGAACCCTCTGGACACCTGATGGGGACTTGAACCCAGACCGACTTAGATGAACTTAACACTAAGGACCAGTTTCATAGTCAGATTGAGCATGCCTTAAGTGCAATGCTACACTAAATACATTACTACACCTGCCTAGATTAGCATGGAATGGACCAGTTTCATAGTCAGACTTAGTACGCCTCAACTGTGATGCTATACTAAATAGAAAATTATATTTAATTGAAATATTTAAACAATAATTTATACTATTTATATTATTATTATTAATATTAATAATAATACAAATATATTTATATTATGGCATCAATAATATTAATATTAATATATTATAGCTTAATATATTATAACATCAATAATATTAATATTATAAATATTTCACTCTGTACAGTGTACACCTCATATGAATGTCGAGTCAATCTAAATTTCATCCCCACACAATAATTACTTTACCTTAACAATGGTACGCTAAAAGCATAAAATAACAAGTTTGACCCCTTTTAACTGGTGAACTGTAATAATTTGAAATCATTGAATATATAGCTAGTAGTAACATACTTGTTAATATTGTGCAATAAAATGTTGATGGTCGAACGACCTTAATCTTATTTTGAAATGCTCTATTTTTCCAATCCTCTGGATTTTTCGTTAAGTCGGATGTATTCCTTTGTAATTTCTTTTTATATAAATAACTTTTAATATGTTGTTATTTATTTTTCAATATATTTTTATAATTACGAATTTTATAATGGTAGCATAGCTATTATATAAATAATCAAAATAAATGGTACCGGCACCGTGAGCTAATTAAGAACCAAACAAAAGCGAAACTTCTATATTTATCTAACAAGAACCAGAACTGATAAATATTTCAGTTTGACTCCGTGGTTTGAATAACCTCTGGCTATTTTTTTTAGATAAGTCACTGATCATAATTTTAAGGTTCAAGTTTTTAGGTTTCAAGGTTATATCTATGACCAATCCCTGAAATTGGTTTCTGTAGAAATAAATAAAAATACGATCAACCCCTCTCCATCCTTACCCTATATTTTCAAAACACACCACCCGTACTTTCAGGCGTCTTCGAGGAGGTCTGATTTCCCCTTGGATTATAAGAAGTGCTAGATTTCTCGCCTAAGGCCTCTTTTATGCACGCGGCAAAGACGGGGGTAGCAGCCGCGGCGGATCCGCTATTACCAAATGATACCAAGCCTAGCAAAAATCCTCAGCTCCGAGTTCTATATACGTGGTTTTTCTCTAACCTCATCGATGAAACGCTCAATCTTGAATTCTTCCATATTAAAACACAACAACTTACCAGCGGCTGGAATCACAAAACGCGGCTTCTACCGCGGCGTGTATGAATTAACTCATTTAACTCAACGCAGTTAAGAATCAACTAGCCGAAGCTATTATTTATGCTTTTTATTGAGGAATTCTCCATCAAGATATAATATTCTGAAAATTTAAAAATAGAACCTGGACACGGGAATCTAACCCCGGACCTTTGTCTAAGTACGCCAATGCTCTAACCACTGAGCTATCCAGGAATCGTCCCTCAATAAAAAAAACATAAATAATAGCTACGGCTATTTGATTCTTAAATATGCAATCCCTTACAATTATAATAATTATACAAGTGGAAGCAATAAGCCAACTACCGAGTTGAAGGTGGCTGCGATATCTGATAGCTCGTGATCTTAATAAAATCATAAATTTGTAGCTGACGATTTCCGCACGTCCATCATAGACTCTGTCTTAAAATATGAATGAAGAATGACCCTGGGCACGGCACGAATCCTGGACAGCTCAGTGGTTAGAGCAGTGGCGTACTAAGCCAAAGGTCTCGGGTTCGATTCCCGTGTCTAAGTGTCATTTATAAATTTTCAGAATAATCACTTAATGTTTTTCCTTCAAAAACCTTTTTTTGAGAGTTAAAAATGTTAACAAAACAATGTTCATATATCCATACGCCAAGTCGTGTAATCTGCCGTTTGATCGAAAGTATCAATACCTTGAAAATCTTACTGTGGATTCACACTTTCGCCGAAAAACTAGCGCAGAACAGAAACGTGGTCACGTGACGCGCTTTATGCCAATCACAAGATTTCCGCTTAATCGGTGCTGGCTATTCTGCTGAAGTTCCAACTATTCCAACTATTCTCTACTTTGTCCGCTCTGCTTGAGATGTTAGGTACAGGAGAACCAATCAAATCTCAGAACCAACCATCTCAAATTAGTGCGCATGCGCTCTACAGTCAGAAGCTAGCAGACAGCTTCTTTGGCCGTTGTGAGGAGATTTGAAATAACCCGTTTATGTAAATTGTGTTTAGTGATGTTATCGATTGTGCCACGACACAGCATTTTAATTTGTAAACATACATCGGGACAATTATATAAAATATATGTTTATCCACTAGAAAATAAACTATGTTAATAATCAGCTGTTTTAAAGCACTGCAATGCATCATGGGTCAAATTAAAGTGTGTGAACTACTGCGCAGATTCTGCTTTTTATTTTTCGGTGAACGTGTGAATCGTGAATCAAGCTTTACTGTTTTCTTCTCTAATCACCTTGTCTTACCACCTGTTCAGGTTATACGCTTGTTTGATAATTACTTTAATTGGTTAGTGATGAGGAAGGAAGCATTTTAGTGGTAGTATCCTCGCATTTGTATGGAAAGTAAATGGGAAAGCATTTAGAAAAAAAAAACCGTCGGTGGACCCGACCGGGATTCGAACCTAGATCTCCCTGTCGTCTTTATAAGGCTAGTCAAATACGATAGTAACGACTTAACTTGTTCGGCCACTGAAGCGGGTAATACTGGTAAAATAATAAAATTTTGACCGCTAAATATATTTTTGTATTTTCTAAAAGGCTTTCTTATGTAAATTGGACTGTACATTTCCCTTTGTCTGTGGCTTACCCAGGCCAGAATGTGTTCTCTGTGTTCGTAAAAGGACCATGTATTTTGGAAGGCTAGTAGCACATCGTGGAGGGGTTCGAGGGAAAATAAAAAATAAAGGAAGGGAAGTGGCATCAGCGAGGCAGGGAAGGGGTGGTAAAAGGAGGGGAGGAAAGCAGGCACTACAGTCGTAGCTCGCCTTTGTCGCGGCAGGACAAGTTTCAGGCTCAACGTTCTCTATCGAGCGTGGCGTTCGTTATTGATGATTTCTGTTCCAAGTGCAGTTTGTGTCTGTTTATGGGGTTTTAAAGTTGAATATTGTCGGTTTGAAGGATTGTCGCTGTTTTCGGTTCCGATCCGCACTTTGTTTACGGACTCTACCGTGGGGGAAGGAGGAGGGAAGGTCTACCTTTCACACGTGGTCCCGGGTGAGTGGCTGGGCTTCAGCCAAGATCTGTTTGTTTTTAAAAAAATATTTTAATTCAAACTCCCCAAGGCCAGGGGACTCTGAGGTGAACGCTGCCATTATCCGCTTCAGTGACCGAATGGTCTAAGGCGTCACTCTCGTGTTAGACTGGCCTGTTAAAAAAAATGGAGAGATCGGGGCTTGAATCCCGTTTGGATGTACTGAGGGTGGTTTTCCCTTAATGCTTTCCTACTCTTCTTCCACGAAAATGCGGGTATATTACCTCTAAAATCCTTCCTTCCTCATCTTTACATTACTAGCCCATTAGAGTAATTATACGTGTGTATCACTTGAGCCGGTGGTAAAAAAAAACAACACCGCCGTTAAATTCCGGCATTACATTTAGACACAATTTTAGAAGGCATTGGTTACAATCTTCTTTGATATTGTGCAAGGCAGCATCCAAGGGGAAGAGGTGGGAGGCCCCCACCCCCATCTACCGCAACACCTTTTCCATTCAAAGCATTAATATGGTTATTTATCCTCAATTCTTTGGAAAAACTTATTGGAGTCTTAAAATCATTACAAATACAACCCCAATTTCATTTCATTGCTGCAAGAAGAATTTAAATGTAAATGTTAAAAAAAAATATGTTCGTGCCATCGTCTTTTATGGGTCTTTAACCACCAAGCATCACAGCTTGTGGCCTGCCCCCCC
>CABFOW010003119.1:20326-33770 GCA_902141385.1 Timema californicum | reverse complement strand
GGCCTGCCCCCCCCCCCTACTGCCCCCCTCTGCCCATATAAAATTGGATACGGCCTTGTGATTGTTTATATTAAGTCAATCTTTTGTCTATCTAAATATACGTGTGTACTTCCCTAATTTGTGGGCTTTTTCATTAGTGTATTTTAACGTGTACTTTCTAAACACATGAGTCAATATCAGCACATGATGTACAAACTGAAAAAAAATCCAGGAGAGTAAATCTATGACGACACATCCAACCCTATCGAATAAAAATTCATTTGAGTAAAGAGGACGAATCTTTATATTAAAAACGTATTAAAGGCTTACACTAATCTTGGAGGTATGGACATCTTGAAAGGCGACCTTCTAAAACGTTAGTAAGAACTGAAGTACGTTAAAGAAGGCCTTTTATCGTACCAAACTACTAATTTACAGTAGGATTCTGGTGCGAAATAACATCTTCCAGAAGAGACTTACTATCAAAATCAGTGTATAGTGATCAATCCAGAAATTCATAAATATTACTAGTTTCTTCTAGTAATCTTGTAAGTGTGACATTGAACTTTCTAGTTCCTAATGCCACAAAGTATTATTATTATTATTATTATTATTAGCACCGCGTCTTACTAACCGTTTGGGTTATACGCACTTACACTAATGTGTAATGGTAGGGTGACTGTGAGATGAAATGGAGGACCTACAGTTTAACGTGGAATCCGAACCACGGTGGAGGCCCAGGCATTACCCACATTCACAAGATGTTTTGTCAGAGGTGAAAGAAGGGTTTGGTAATCAGATAAATCTGTGCCGGGACCTAGGATTGAACCTCGGCCACCAGCACATAAGTCTGACACCTTACTCCTAGACCGCCAGGTCACCCGCCACAAAGTATACCTATATATGTTTCTTTTCAAAAACTTGTTGACTAGGAGTAGAAAGTGCATTGGCTTAAACAGGTAGAAGCAACCTTTTTTTCGACCTCATGGATGGGTTTTATTATGTTTTTTTTTTCGTCTACTCAAGCCTAGGTAACTTTTGCTAGGGTTGTTTGGAATGCTCAAGTTGTAACAAAACCTTCAAAACGGTCGCATTCTTTCTATTGAAGATGGTTGTTTGCCCCTTAGAGTAGACCAAAATTTTTCTTTTTTAAATGTGCTCCCCCAAATGGTTTTATACTTTCTCTCTACGCAAATATGGGTACAATTATTCTAACGTAAACCTTTCTCATCCCCAACACGATAGCGTAATTAGTGCATAGGCTTATAACTCGAACAGGTAGTAAGACGTGATGCTATAGATAAATAAATAATTAATAATGATTTACAGTCCACTGTATAAATAAATGCTGTACTAGGCGCTGGTTCCCATGAGCTTCTTTAAAAACTTCTCCATGATGATGACACCCTAGCGATAATATTGCCATCATTTGCCGATACAGGGCATCATTCGGTCAGCACAATGAGCCCTCCGGTCACTAATCTCAGTTTTCTATACTGGAGCTGCTAATTATTTATTCAAGTAGCTCCTCATTTTTCCTCACGAGGCTGGGTTTGATCCCGTTTCACACACATTGCTTCACATACAAATCTGGAAGCGCCGGGGATCGAACTAGGAACCCCTAAGAGAAAAAAATATATAGACATAAAAAATACTTAATATAATAGCATTTTTAAATTTTATTTAATTGGAGCTCTAGCTAGACCTTACTAATCCATAAAATAAGTCTAATTTTTTTTAAGTCGTTTAGGACCCACTATTGCTACTGACTTTTGAATTATCTGATCTGGGATTAATAGTATAGGTTCAATAAGAAATAACAATAATTTCCTTGAGAGAGGGTGGAAAACCACAATAATTAATAATACCAAGCGCACCTGCTCAGGATCGGTCACCTGCCACCTTGAAGGTGCCTTTAGACTTATGCCTTATTTTATGGAACATTATCTGCGCAGAAAGGTGACCTGGTGGTCTAGGGGTAAGGTGTCAGACTTATATGCTGGCGGCCGGGGTTCAATCCTCGGTCCCGGCACAGATTTATCTGATTACCAAACCCTTCCTTCACCTCTAACAATACATCTTGTGAATGTGGGGAATGCCAGGCCTCCACCGTGGTTCGGATCTCACGTTAAACTGTAGGTCCTCCATTTCATCTCACAATCACCCTACCATTACACATTAGCGTAAGTGCGTACAACCCGAACGGGTAGTAAGATGCGGTGCTAATAATAATATATGCGCAGAGTAATGCCTCTTTAGTTGCATCTTGCAACATGCCTCTTGCGTCTTGCCTCTTGCAACCCAACCTGTTTTCACTTTCGCCGCTCTTTCCATCCGTTAGTGTGCTTAAGAGAGGTCGCTGCTGTTAGTATTTGCTGCTAGCGTCGCTGCTGCTATCATCATTTTACGACGTAGAAAGGAAAGCGTCCGTATGAGTCAGTTTCTAGAATCAAGTTTGTTAAGTGCAGGAATATTATCATAAGTATGTGTGTGACGATCACCACAACAATGAATTCTCTCTGATAATTATTGATAAATTTAATTGTTTTTTTCCGGCAAACTACTCCATTACGGAAAAAAAACACACACGCACACATGTCCATAGGAAAAAACTATAAACAACTACACTATAACTATAAAAAGCAAAGACACCGCCTTCAAACGTTCTCAAGGGACCGCGAGGCAAGAGTGTTGCAACGTGCTCCCTAAATATTATGGGACATAGTCTGAACGCCCCTTAACAGGATACAGGCGTCGCACAGGGCTGCCAACTCTGAAGAACTCGCACTAGGATCTTATATTTGTTATATTTTGTCTGAAAGGGTACCAAGCCTACAGTTTATTTTATTGCCATGCAGACGTTTGAAGCACACACATGTGAGTGGTGGTTTAGGGAAGGGAGAGAAGAAGGTGGGGTCGGGAGGATTTAGAGGCTAGTCGGAGAAATAAATAATAAAGTAGGCCTATAGAAATGGCTGAAAGAAAGGAAAAAGTGGGGCTAGATGTGTATAATTTATATATAATCTAAATTGTACATAAAAGCCTATAAATATTAGCGATATAGCTAATATAAATATTATTTGTATATAAACATTATATTTAATAAGGAGAGAAAGAGATTTTAAAGATGGGGGAGGAGGCAAAAAGAAAGTAAGAGAGAAATAAGTTGTTGGTTTCTAAAGTTTTTTAAAATAATGTGAAATAAATATATACACATTTTGAATATATATATATATATATAAACACCACGTCTTACTAGGCGTTCGGGTTCTATGCCTATGCACTAATTACGCTAATGTGTTAGGGATGAGAAAGGTTAAACATAGTGGAAGTCTACGCACACTTGCATGTAAGGAGAATGGAAAAACATTAAAATATTTAGGAAAAACTACCCTCGGTACACCCGACCAGGGTTCGAACTCAGATCTCCCCGTCATCGGTGTACTAGTCTATTTTGAGACGTGCATAATTATAAGTCAAACCACATCGTACAGTTGGTAGTGCTGTTCAGCCGTATCAGATTTAAATTACATATCTGTAAAGTACCAAACCTCTGGAATATTAAATGTACACCTCGGAGAGAAAGTATCGTGAACGTCAAATAATTCAAACTCGAGATTTTGATAAATGTCAACACCGTTCAACAAGCACCTTGCCCCCTCATAATTCCACTGAGCCTAGAACAGCTGTCGACGAGGAGTGGTTGGTTTGACGCAGGACACGCAGCTGCTCAGGCCAATCCTCGACTTGTACCTGTCGTAAAGGAACGTCGACAAGATCGACAAGATGCGGGTATTCCAGGACCTATGTATGAGAATCATCGTGGACGCACCCTGGTACGTCTTCAATAGGACTCTTCACAGAGATTCCGGAAGCTTGCGCAGTCCCCCTACGACGAGATACCGGGCTCCACCAATCCTTTTATCCAGGGGCTTGGGAACTCTATTGACCTTGGGTTTGACCTACAAACGTTCCGAAGCTCTGCTCGGATAAGCGAGAGAGTTGATCGTCAGTGTTCCACGCGAGGCGCTCATACAAGGGCTGGGGAGCTCTGTGATTGACACCCCGGGGGAGACCTATTGGGTTTGGGAAAGAGGGTAAGGGTGAAGTATTGCTAATATCGACCACATTTAAAATTTCTTACTCGCATCAGAGGGTCGCATGGCCTAACACATACTGGATTGCCGGTGATGGGGAGTCTGGTTGGTTGTACTGGGGGTGATTCTTCCTATATGGTTCCCTACTCTTCCTCCACGCAAATGAAGCTACACTTCCTCTTAAATTCTTATAATAATATATTCCTCGAACTGAAACGGATACAAACACGTGGTGAATTTTAAAAAAATATGTAAAAGTTTTTCTTTCTTTAAAAAAAATTAACATCATCTCAACTCTACCTACAGTAGCCCCATGGCTTCTTTTGTGCTGACAGCTCACAGCTGACGGCTTTGAAAAGTTACCAGAACAAATTATGTATCCTTACGCCGAACCATATGATCTGCAAAAACATGTGTTTAACAGCTGTCACTTCTGACGGTCAAAACTTAGGTATATAACTAAATGTTGACTGTCAGAAGTCAGCTGTGAGCTGTCAGTCAGCACCAAAAAAGCCATGGGGCTACTGTAGAAAGGCTGGCAATGAATACCAGAAGTAGGAAGGGGAATATATATAATATCTTAATGTCTCGTTAACTCCGTTCACAAAGTTAAAACACAAGTTTCACCCTTCCTTTTCTCGAATATAGATAGTAGACTGTAGATAGTAAAAATAGCTAAGATTAATTTTTGGGGGAACCGCGTCCTGCTATATTTTTTTAAAATTTATTTATCACCGCGTCTTACTACCCGTTCGGGTTATACGCTTTAAGTACTAATTACTCTAATGGATTATAGGAATTGGGAAGGTTGAATTAGAGGAAGTGAACCCGCATTTGCGTGGAGGGAGAGTGGAAAACCATTTAGGAAAAACCACCCCAGTTCACCCGACCGAGATTCGAACCTCGATCTCCCCGTCCTCAGCAGTCGAGCTCAACACGACTAGCGCGTTAACCAACTACGCCACCGAGGCGGGTGTCCTGCTATCTACATTCAATAATTACAATAATATGTTATGGATAAGAAAGGGAAAGTTCAGAAGAAATTCACCGGTGTTTGCTTGGAGAGAGAGAGAGAGAGAGAGAGAGAGAGAGANGAGAGAGAGAGAGAGAGAGAGAGAGAGAGAGAGAGAGAGAGTATGAGAAACCATATAATAGAAACACCTCAGCAGACCTACACCTGGCTTGCTATTCGAACCCTGACCTTTCCGTCACAGGTAATTTATACAACACGGAACTTACCTCTTTTATTTGTGTACCCTTTGTAGAAGATATGATATGGAAAGTTTCCGTTTTTGAAAAATTTCCTCACCTAAAGTAGAACGAATTAAATCGCAATACCCCAAGTTTAACGTTTGATTCCCCTGTGATTCAGTTATCTGATATTTTTAACAGACAATTTTCCACCCTTTGACGCGGGTCTTTCCACAAAGTGGTAAATTAACATTTTATGGTTTGGTTGTTACGTCGTTAATGTTCAAAAATTTCTTTCATAGGAATTTTGAGTAGTGAGCTGAAAAATTGGGGTCTTCATTATAAACATGATTAATTAATAAATATAACTATAATATTATACCAAATAATAATATATAATAGTCTATAATGTCACTGCAGATATATAAAACAAAATAGTTAAAATAGATTTTAGAAACCTATTCACGGTATGCTTCTGAATCAATTTATAAAATTTTAGATATCATATAAAATCTATAGTTATTTATTTATTCGGAGTAGAAATAAATGGTACGGTGCACCATACATAATTTATCTTTTTTTTATCTTAATATAGAGACATCTGCTAACAAAAAACTCGTAAGGTTTATGAAAATAAATAATATACATTGTTGCTTAAACACTCCACGAAAGAGCATAAATTAAATGATATACACTTTTTACAGAAACGTTCAGAAAAGAGCAATATTTCGGTCCACCAAAGAGCGTAAGTCAGTTATTTCGTTTCTCAACTAGTTGAGTAGAGATATCAAAATTGGAAATTTCTGCTTTTGTAAAGTAACCTTAAAGTCATATCATAGGCAAATGAGAACTACCATTTAGTTTGTGGTTTATAAACAATACCTGTATACAAAATTTAATCAAAATCGTTTGAGTGGGGTTTAGAGAAAATCGATGTTTTTCTTTTTCCCTTTCATGTGGTAATGAAACGTAGATATTTTCCAAAATCTCGAGTTTGATTTTCTTTTTCTCTATGAAGGGTCGGGAGAAAGTACAAATTAATTGCTTTGTGACAGTAATAAATCACCTTATTATAACTTAGAAGTTTCAAAAAAAGGTATTTATTTTTCTTGGTAAGGACAACAACTTTGGACACCAATGAATACCTTGTGCCAAGAGAATTTTCCCACGTAGCCAATTTAACAACGCGTTCCATAGGTTTGCCATCCCTGCTCTTTTTTTCTTGGATAAGAAGCTGATAACTTGCACAAAATTAAAAAACCGTAAAAAGGAGGAGGAAAAATACGGTGTTATTTTAATTTCAATATATTGAACGGGAACAATCTTATCTGGCATAAGTTTGACTCTCACGTGACTTTCACGAGGACCGTGGGAAAAAGTTGTAAACCTTGTTTACTGTCGGCCATTAAGTCAGTTGTCCCTAGGGAGGAGCATGGAGGGGTTGGAATGAATAGCTTACCTGTTTATCTCCTCCACTTCTACCCATCCTTACCTTCTCGTTACTTATAAATCCCATTTCAACGTAAGGGGTCAAGGTCCAATCGAGGTTGGCTGCACTGTGGCAGATTTTACATCCTCTCTACTTGGCGAATGACCGAACAGCTCCATTTACTTATTCTTCGATATTAAATTTTGTTATAGCCTTGTGCACTGTTGGTTACACTGTATGATTTTTCATATGTGATTTCCCAATGCTCTCATGCGAATAAGGGTGCATTTTCTCAATGATTTCCTCTCTCTCCCTACCATTAAATGTCGAGTAAGTTTTTCATTACGTTAAACACAAGTGTAATTAGCGACCCAATGTAAGGATTAGCGATACAAATTGTGGTTTAAGACAAAGGTGCATTCGAATTAGCCTGGAGAGAAGGTGGAAAAACCCAACTCATGCATAATATTTGGAAAATATTGAAATCTAGCTATATGAATGATCATTTATTATTATCGAATTAATTTTAGATTTCTCAAGTATAATAATCGGAGCATTATAGATTTCATGATTATGCATATTATGTACTCCTGAACTCAAAAAGGGAGATATATTTATTAATTCCGTGCCCACATATGAATGCCATGTACCCAGGACTATAACCAAAACGGTTTGATATATAGATTACATTTTAGAAAACATTTTAAGATATGAAGTAAGGAGCGTTTATATTAAGATGATAGTATAGATTATGACTTAAGGGGAGTGTTTTAAAAATTCTGCCCTTTACTCATGTTCCCTAACTAACTTTTATAGCAAAACTTTTTTGGCCATAATAAATAAAATATTGCTCCAGTAGAAATCTAGAGTTTAATTTTCTTCACAAAAAGTGATATCAACTGTTGAATTTCTGTCATGAGCTTTGCGGCATTAGATGACAAACTTTTTAAATGGAGGAAAAGTTGCCTGAACCTGTCACTTTCGATGTCACATAATTACCTATAAAATAACACTAAGAATTCTTACCGAAAAAAAAAAGTATTTTCTAAAAGTTTCATCTATCTTTATACCATAGATAAGTGTAGAGGCGAGGGAATAGATCAGATCAAGGCCTCTGAGAGGAGTTTTATCAGAAGATAAAAAATTAAAAAAAAAAAAAAATTGGCCTCCTTTCATTTTTCATTAATCTTGTCAAATTTTTTAAAAATTAATTCTATCTGAATAAAGAAAAGAAATAAGACAAAAAAGTATATTCTTATACCTAAAAAAAAGGAAAAGACAATAAGACAAATATATCAATTTTAATAATTTAGTAACAGTACTAGTAGTGGAAATGTGAATGCTAAAAAGAAATTATCTCAGGAAATTCCCAAACTACTTTTAGACTCACTGGTAAGATGTGCTCCCACCACGTCCCTGGTTGAGACATTTTGCCTCTTGCGTCAATTAGAACCTAAAGCTAATACTTTTTGGTAATCGAGTTAAGCACAGCGTGAAAGAAGGGACAAAAAAGAAGTGTAGAAACATCTCTTGATCCATTGTAAACCCTGTCTATAAGTCACTAAACATGATAATCTCCTAAGAACACCAACCCTCTCTTGGTGTCTTCCGAGAAGCTTAAAGGGTGTAGCGAGCGCCTCACCTCTATATTATATAAGCTATTTTGTACAGGAAAAAAACTCAGAGGAAAGACACCCCAATTCAAAATTTTCAGTGATAAATTACTGCTCATTGATTAAATAAAAGGCTATTTGATCAACTAAATCAATTCGTATTAACGACTATATATATAGGCCTACCACACAATGGAATAAAATTAAACGGGAACGAAACCAAAGAACTTAACATTTTTGGCGAATTTTTTTCTCTCTTAAACACGAGAAAATCCCAAATTTATAAATAGAATTACAGCCACAAAAGTGTGGGGAAACCAATGATACTAAGCTGAAGATTAATAAAACACTTTGTTATAATGAACAATTCAAAACCAGATTTACCTAATTGACCCAAGAATAAATATAGTTTAAACATCTGAAAATCTCATCATCGAAGTTTTACGTATACTCTAGAGCCGATTAATGCGCAATAATCTATTGCAGCGACTACACTTCTCACGATTTTACAACTGACGAATTTATTGAATATGTTTGACTGTCTTTTCTTATCCAAACGAAAACACTCTGGCACATACACTATTATACATCCAGCAAGTTCACACAAAGTTACATTAGAGCTGAAAACGCAATAGGAAAGGAAATACCTGTCGGAATTCATCCATCGGACGTGTTGGCTTAGTGTGTTTACTTTTGGACTTTTGTTTTATTGAGCTGTCTAAATTTTGTAAAAAAAAACAACTATAGTATCATTGGATTCGCCATTTCCTTGTGAGTATAATTATGATATTATATTTGTAATATTAGTAATTTTTAGGGAAATACAATGTATTAAATGATAGGGTGCTTACGCATCATTCCAAAACAAACTATCCAGGTATAAAAAGCACACTTGTTTATAAATGAAAATTATGTAATTTGATTTTTATTGAATCTCTTATCAATGAAAAATAAATTCTTTCAAAATATTTTTAATATTTCACTTAGTAAATTTTTAAATACATGCCATGACGGACTAAATTTCAACCTCATTCATTCTTTAGTTTTCTTAAACCATGACAAATAAAAATAGTAAGGATAGTGTTGGATCTTTGATAACTCGCGTGGATACCAGTTAATCACCATTTATAGTTTAAAATATATTAAATGTTTTAATATAATTTGCATTGATTTATGGTTAGTTGTAGGATATATAAGTTATCATTTAACTACCCGCTTCGGTGGCGTAGTTGGCTAACGCGCTTGTCGTGTTGAGCTTGACTGCTGAGGACGGGGAGATCGAGGTTCGAATCTCGGTCGGGTGAACTGGGGGTGGTTTTTCCTAAATGGTTTGCCACTCTCCCTCCACGCAAATGCGGGTTCACTTCCTCTAATTCAACCTTTACCATTCCTAATCCATTAGAGTAATTAGTACTTAAAGCGTATAACCCGAACGGGTAGTAAGACGCGGTGCTAAATATTATTATTATTACTACTATAACTTTTAATTTTTTTTAACCATCTGTGTAAACTTGATTAAAAAACTTTTGTCCTAAAACAAACATTGTTGGAAGCTTTCTCAAACATTGTATTCACTAAACCCTATATAATAATACCATCATGGTTGTTAAGGTTTCAATTATGTATCAATATAACTCCAATAAAAACATAAAAACTCTTTTTAACACAATACAAATTTAAGGCGTAGATCACTAACAAAAAATAGATCTAATTTTTAGCATTGCATTTTACTGCCTATTCAGGCAATAATCATATGTACAAATTAAACTAAAATGTTAGATATTATAAAGCTGGAATTTAAAGAGAGTCTACCCGCATTTGCTTAGAAGTAGAGTTGAAAAAAAAATACTCGGTACACCCGACCGGGATTCGAGCCCTGATCTTCCCATCATCGAAAGTGACGGTCCATCTCTAGATCATGCAGCCATTGAAGCGGGTAAAAAAAACGTTAAATAAGAGAGTTAATTCAAATGGTGTTCCTACAAAAAAAAAGTTTACAATAATTCGACATTTACATGAATAAGCGCTTCGAAAAAAAAAAAGTTAGATCTTTACGAGTCCAATGGGAGGCATAGAAAGTCCCTATGGAAATTTCTCTCGTGTAGCCGTATAGTGGTTCGTTCCCTGGGGAAAATCGATGTAGCCATGACGTCACTGAACCGGCTGTTGGAAACGATCCTCTTTTTGATTTATGAGATTTAAACTCGTCGGGAAACAGATGCAAACTTCACACTATTTTTTAAAAATATTATTCATTGATAAGTGCCTACTGCGCACTAAATGCTCAGGACCTTTCAGCCAGTGTGTGACTGAGTGCACAGAATATGATTTTCCTATTAATTTAGTGTTTTATTATCCCTTTTTCAGGTGAATATGTGTGCATTTATTTAATATTCACTTTATTAAAAATAAATGTAGCCTGTGAACCTTCAAAATAAATAATTTGCTTTTGTCTTATTTTCATAGGAAGGGCCTAATCAGAGTTAGAAAAATGATGTTACCTCTTATCCGCATCATTCACTTTTTGTAGATATAAATACCAACAAAACAACAATAATTATTCAAATACTATCTACAACTTTAAATCAGTCTCTCTTTATATTTTTTATATTATCAAAAAAATAACAATAATGAAATAGTAACATGTTATCTTCAGGTCACTTTTTATAAATATTATCAACACCAACAAAATAACAATAATAATATAGTAGAATGTTATCTAGATTAGTAGGCTATCTTAAAAAAATTATTATCATTACCAACAAAATAACAAAAAATAGTATTTACGTTTATATATACTATCAATCCCAATCAAAATAATACCAATAAAATGATAAAATGTTATCAATTTTGTCAGCAAAAAAGTTTGTATTTTATAAAAGGTCCTTGCAATCAAAATTGAACCGTACACGGTGTAGTTGCGCTCTGCTGTAGTTAACGTAATACAACATAGCGCTACTATTTTGGCGCGAGTCGTTGACCTCTTACCTGTACGCGCATGCGCACGTGCACTATTCTAAACGTTTACAGCCACTGGTGTTGTTGCTGGAGTTTACTCCTTCTCATGTAATGCAAATGTGCGTGTTGGTAAACCTGTTCGTGACTAACTCTAAACTTTTGAGGTTTCTACTGTTGCCATCATGGTCTGATGACGAACCAGTGGAGTTCAGGGTGATGGTATAGGGAAGGGTGAGTTAAGGGTGGTAATGTTGAAGTTTTTTTTATATCAAAACTTATTTTATTGGCCGAACTAAATACAATATTGCTCCAGTATAAACAAAGAGTTTAATTTTATTCACATGGTGATATTAAAAGTTATTGAATATCTGACATTTGAAAACTAGCAATCCCACATGGCATTGCCCGTGACCCATTTTGGTATAAGAATTATATAACGCCCCCCTCTCCCCTCATGGTGTCCGATTTTAAATGGAAACGTTATCTCTGAAACGTAATTCTAAAATAGATTAAACATATTTTAATTAAAAAAATTGTTTAAAATAGCCTAATTAAAAAGCTAATTAAAAATTTAAAAATTCGGCTTTGAGGTGAATTCGGACCCCCTTCCGTCCACCCATGTTAAAATTTTCAGATATCTGGGTGCCGTAGATTTGGCTGGACATCGCACACAAACAAACAAACACACAGACAAACACTTCCTATTATTATTATTATTATTATTATTATTATTATAATAAATGTTTCTCATCTAACGCCGCTTCGCCCAAAACAAATATTCAACAACTGTTGATAACATCATGTCAAGAAAATTAAACTCTAAATGTTTGCAATGAAGCAATATTTTATTTAGTTTGGTCCCAAAAAAAAAAGTTTTGCTTTAAAAACTGCAAAAACACTTTCCTTTTCTCGCGTCCCTTACATCCCCACCATAAAGAAATAATACTTCCCTCTCCACACCCGGCCTGGATTCGAAATATACCCGTTCTCCCTATCGATTTTATAGTAGTTCGACTTGCATTATTATTAATCCGTCCAAACGTTTCTTTCACATTTCCGTATGGACAAACTATTGTAATTTTGAACACTTTCAACCTAGGTTTGATTATGAATTTTTACTTTTTATGTGCCCCGAACCCAAAAAAAGTGGGTCTTACCTGCTCTGTCTGATGTCATGTCTGTATCTTGTTCTGTAATTATTGGTGCTACAATCAGATCAATTTTGTGGATTTTCTTAAAAATATATGTCTAAAATGTGTTTCATATGAATATCAAAGTAATATTTGTTTTTCTTCTATTATTATTATTATTATTATTATTATTATTATTATTATTATTATTATTACTAAGCACCGCGTCTTACTACCCGTTTGATTTACACGCTTAAGTACTAATTACGCTAATGAATTATGAAGGTTGAATTTAGAAGAAGTGAACCCAAATTTGCGTGGAGGCAAA
The DNA here is from genome assembly GCA_902141385.1 of Timema californicum. Taxonomy (NCBI): domain Eukaryota; kingdom Metazoa; phylum Arthropoda; class Insecta; order Phasmatodea; family Timematidae; genus Timema; species Timema californicum. The sequence goes on along the minus strand of CABFOW010003119.1, from coordinate 21,045 downwards.
GTGGTAAGCCACCCCCAGTTCACCCAACCGAGATTCGAACCTCGATCTCCCCGTACTCTGCAGTCTAGCTCAACACGACTAGCGCGTTAGCTAACTACGCCACTGAGGCTGGTAATATAGAGAAATCGTGGTAAACCATTTAGGTAAACCACTCTCAGCACACATGGCCAGGGTTCGAACCCAGATCACCCCATCTTGAGCAGGCCAGCATAGAACGAGAGTGACTCCTTAGTCCATTCGGCCACTGAAGTTGGTACTATTAGTGTAGTTTGATTGGTTTTGATAATATCTATCATAAATGAGTCACCATCAAGTACTTTGACTTGACATTTTATGAATACGGGAACGTAGTTCTAGTAACTTTTCTAGCTGCCAAAAAGAACCTTCATATCAGAATTGTATTGTATATAGTTGTATGTTTGTGTTATGTGTTAACCATTACTGGCACTATCAGTTAGCTGTCTGTTACCTGTATCTTATCTAAACAAAATACCAATATGGCTGGCTTTGTACAAGGTCATTTTACTTCAAATATCGTTATTTATGCTACACACTGTCAATATATGAGAATTTATACCTGTTAGGTTCCTGTTGATAAGTCTTATATATAGGACCTTCTTTTTTAAATTTAAGATTAGTTTATATGTAAGTAAGTATAATGCAATTTTCATAGAAAGTGCCTTTTAGAAAACACAGTTCTATTCCTTCCCCCCCCCCCC
>CABFOW010003118.1:68238-82232 GCA_902141385.1 Timema californicum | reverse complement strand
CAACACGTGACGCCGCGGTCCTTGTCCTGCCGGACAGTTTTCCTCATCTCGTACCTCACGTCTTTCGTCATCCTGCAGGCCTACTCGGGGTCTCTGGTCTCGTTCTTGACGTTCCGCCAACCCAAGCTGCCCTTCAAGGACCTGGCGGGGCTGTTGGCTGATGGCTCCTACAAGCTAGGGGTGATCGCAAACTCCGCCAGCATCAGCATGTTCACAGTGTGTAACGACAACCAACAAGGGGAAACTAGTCATTTATTGTCACCTTGTCCTATTGTCCAACCTCAATATACTTGGGGTGGTGTTTGAACCTAGATCTTCCTTTCAAAGGGCAGTATGGCGCCTTTTACATTGTAGAATCAAATAGCCGAGGATATTATTTATGCATTTTAGTGAGGATTACTCCATCTAGATATCATATTCTGAAAATTGAAAAATGACACCTGGACACGGGAAGCGAACCCGGGACTTTTGGTTTAGTATACCTCACTAAAACAAATGTAAAAGCTTTGGCTATTTGGTTCTTAATAATCAATCCGGTACAGTTATAATAATTGTACAAATGGCTGCAATAATAAGCCAACTACCGAGTCGAAGGTGGCTGCGTTGTCTGTTAGCTCGTGATCTTAATAAAATCACACATTTGTAGCCAACGATTTTCGCACGTCCATCACGGACTCTGCCTTAAAATATGAGTGAAGAATGACCCTGGACACAGTACAACTCCTGGATGGCTCAGTGGTTAGAGCATTGGCGTACTAAGCTAAAGGTCCCGGGTTCATTTCACCTTTCCGGGTGTCATTTTTCAATTTTCAGAATATACCTTATACTGTGTTACCACCCCTTAGTAAAATGCATTGTAGTATGAGGGCCACGATATTAATGGGTTTTAATTTTGCATTTCAATTTAAGTTTTGGTTTCATCCTGTGTCTGTGATTTTATTATGTTACTTATCCTTAGCCCCTAGATTAAACCATAAATAAGAGTGGTATTAAATGTAATAGTTTGATAAATTATCTTACCTTTCATTTCTGTAGTATCTTAAAAACCATTTGCAGGATACAGAAAGCGCCTTGATGCGTGAGTTATACTCAAAGATGGTCTTTCCCGACTTGAACAATCTGCCTGAGACGATACAAGAAGGTTTGGAACGGATCTGTGGACCTGAGAAATACGCGTTCATGACAGAGTACGATGTGGCTACTGCGCTTTTAGGTAAAGTGGCGTGTAGGCCTGTTGTGTTGCCTTACACCTCATTTTCATCGAGCACATCTTTCGTCCTGGCAAAACATAGTCCCTACAAAGAAGTTCTAAATTACCTGTAAGTATTATTATACTGTTATGGTTCAATGAAGGTCTTGATGTTCATGTATGTGTTAGCTGATATAAGATATATCTACAGCTGGAGGGCAGTATTTGCTATCAAGTGGTTTTAAAATAGTCGTTAAACACTTTTCCTACCTGTGACGTCACATCAGGTGAAGAAAGGATTCCCCATGTTGAAGAATTTACGTTTTACTCAGCGAGCTTTGAAGATATAACGTTGAAACAAAAACCTTAAATTCATAAATAATTTTTAAAATAGTCCTTCAGTGTTAAAAAAATATTATTTTTATCTTGAAGTAGTTATTTTTTTGTAAACATATATTTTATAAATCCTCTACAACTCAGGCTATTTGGTTTGGCCACTAAAATGTCCTGTAGGAGTCTTCCTGCCAGGATGTAGATTAAAAAAGTCTGTGGAAGCATATTTCTATCTAAAATAGGAAACAAGCAAAAGGTAAATCAAGTCAATGTTTTCAAACAGCAAATATTAAAGTGACTGTGTAAACTCGTCAGAAGAAGAGGGGAAGGGTTATCAGCACCTAGACAAGAGCCTTCTCAGGGTGAAATTCTCATTTCCCCCCCCTCCCCCTCTTTTTCTGTTTTGTACATTAGCATCCAAGGGTGATAGTTCTTAGACGGCTTACGTGTGTCAAGCTATGATGCAACCCGCTTTGCAAATTAGCTTCGAAATCTCCAGCTAGGTGTCGTTAATTGATATTAACTATTTGTAAGTAAAAAAATCACTTATTTAAGTCTATTTTAAGGTAGAAAAATCAAAGCACATTAAAAAATATATAAATTTTCAACTTTAATATATACAAAATATTATATATAATTAACAGTATTAATATATTGATAGACATATAATACATTAATATTTATATTGATTTTATTTGCAGGTTACATAAACTTCGAAATGGTGGTATAATACAACGACTTCGGTTGCAGGAATGGGATATTAAAACTGATGTAATAGACCACCAAGAACTAAAAGTGGCTCTAGTAGATATTTTACCAATTCTGTTGATGCTTTTTCTATCTATTTTGCTATCAATAATTATATTTATATGTGAATTATATGGATTTAACAGAACAAAATGCACCAATAAAATATTGACAGTAGAAAAACAATAATGAAAAAAAAGAGAATGTTTGTGATCTATTTTACTTTAAATATTTATTTAGAGTGGATTAAACTACATTAAATTTTTATCATAGAGGCTTTGTGGCAATAATGAATAAGTTTACAAATGGTTAACACTACAGACTTAATAAGAAGACCCTGTAATATTCGTAAACTACTTGGAAAGTTATTAGAATATGTCATGAAGGAAGTGATTTGGGAATATTAAGTGTTTTTTTTTTAAATTAGTCCCCAAAGATCACATTTAAGATTAAAACAATATCAAACTTTAGGGGCACATCAGGTACCTCTCTTTATTGAACATAAAACTTATTTATTTTCTAATCCATTTTACCTGTAAAATTTCGCTGTTGTTTGGAATTTTTATTTTTAGATTTGCGCCAATAGAAATGTTTAATAAAGCTGTAGATTTATTTATTTACATACATTTTATAATAATTGTACATAATATACAATATTATTAAAATATCAATAAAAGTGTGAGTTAATTTTAAGAAAAGTTACGATTAAAAATCATTGAAATAAAATAATTAGACAACTGAAGAAAGTATTAATTGTTATCCATCCGGTTTAATTTGAGGGTATGTGGATAAATGACTGTTTTGACTATGTATTAAATGTATATTTAAATAAGTAAATAGGAAGGAATATGTAATTATTTTAAATGTTGAACACTATAAAACCAATCAGGAGTAAACACTAATTGCAAACAATAAACTACACATAGATAGGATTTCAAATAATTAAATAACTTCGTGTGATTTCTGTAAAGATATTTCACTTAAACACACACACACACTTTGACTAGGGCTGATAAAATGGTGCATTATACGAACTATTGAATCAATTAAATCCGAACTAGGGCAGAGAGTTAAATAAAGTATAAGAGCAGCGGTGAGTGGGTAATCCAATGGTGTGGAGCTTACTGACAAAGCTTGACACCATTAATTAAATCTGCTACCATTCTTGATAGCACTATGAACAGCTAATTAATTAAATCTGTTACTATTCTGAGTAGCACTATGGAAAACATATTAGTTAAATCTGCTACCATTCTTGAGTATCACTATGGACAATTTATTAATTAAATCAGTTGCCATTCTTGAATAGCATTATAGAACATTTAAGAGCTAGATATTTCACAATCATTTCAAGCAATGAAGTGTAAGACAGTGACATTTGTCAAGAAGAATATTCCATACATTTGAAGTATTTTAAAATACTGAGCTCAGATTTGTGGTCGAATAAAATGGAAGTAACATGTTAGAGGATTTTATAAACAACTTTCGCAGACGTTTCAGAAGATAATGGAAAATATAAGATATGAACGGATTTCTGGACTACGTTGACTGTGGAGGAAGATTTACTTCATATTCTCTTAAACCTATGGCAGAGGGCTTTAAATCAATTCCTTGTAGATCTGATGAGTGTGAACGTGATTTTAGTATAATTAACTTAATAATAACCTCAAGATGATTATCTCTGCTTATTATAGTGTTGATAACTAACGTAAATCAAACGATATGGTCCAAATCACCACATTATCGCACCATACTGTATAATTGGTCGTCTGTGGTGACAAAATCGCATAATATCAGTTACGAAGGTGTTCCTGAGCTCAAAACATTATGAGCTGTAGTCAAGATATTGAGTTACATTATAATTATTTATAGATTGTCCTTGTTGTTGTAAAACTATTAAAATATACTATTAAAATCATATTAAAATGTCAGACAATTTTAAATACTTGATTTATTTATTTTTCCATTTAGCATGTAAAATACGATATTACCTTCATTTGTGAGAATGACCACCCCCGTACCTTTAGTTTCAGGACTACCCCATTTTGTCTGAACTCATATATGGCCGATTTGACCCACATCATGAAATGTGTGCAAGGCCAGTGCATCAGAAGTAATTTATATATGGCTGATTTGACCCACATCATGAAATGTGTGCAAGGCCAGTGCATCAGAAGTAATTCAAAGGTTCTGTAATGACCTACTTTTGGTAGGAAGACGATGATTCCCTTGTCTCGTTGATAGTCTGTAATTTAATATCGGCATCATGCAGGATCACTACAATCAAGGAGACGCAGCAATGCTGGTAGAGGGCTTAAAATTGTAGGGAAGGTATCTGTAAGTACCTTGTATATTTCCCACGTATTCCAGAGAGAGTGCTTACTTTTGGAACTGGTTGCTGCGGCATACTCAGTAAATTCGTGGAAAGCTTGGAGGGCGACAAGCTTTTTACTAACCTGGTTTTCCTTCTTTTGGGAACAAGAAACAATAAAATCTTATGTTGCTCCCCCATTTCTTAGAAAGTCTGGCTAATCGAGTGGTAGTTTTTCTGTTGGGACTACATTACTTGATGGTAAGTGCCTGCTATTCTCTGCTCTAACCAGGCTTCCCAAACTTTTTAGACCGAAAGAGTCCTTGCAACATAAACGAATACATTCTGGAGCCTTCGTATAAATGTTTACACAAATATTATAAACATTCAACAACAACAGTTATATTTTACAAGTATAGAATTATAAAACAAACGGAAAACATTTACATGTTCTGAATGTGCCATTGGAAAATGTCCTTTATTCAGATTTGAAACAATTGCTAATCCTAATTTACTGATGCTATTTTTTTAGAGCGTAAGATAAATAAAGAATATTCTAAAACGCTTTCACATTCCACACCAAATCCTCCCATCAAACACAAGTCCTATAAGTCATTCACGAGCTAAGTTTACCTGGATGACAGCTTGAAATGTTACTAGATGTAGTCCCTAATATATCACTACGCCAACAGCTGACATCTATCACTTTGGATGATTGTAATGAAAACAGATGGTAATATATTAATGTGATGGTTAACCACAGTAATTTAGGCCAATATTATTTATATATTTATTTGAGGTCGGACACAAAGTTTATTTATCGTTTTATTCCACTTTAAAAAAAACTCACACCACTTTCACAAAAACTTCTAACGGAAATAGCTTCAAAATGGCGACTGACGAATCTAAACCATATGATTGAACGTGACGGGAACAAGTTTTTTTTTACAATGATGCAGACACGCAGTTGATGAGAATATTTTATTTAGTTAAATATTTCAAAATACGATAAAATAATCATAAAATCATTTATTGTATGTAAAAAAAGACAACTATTTTCTCTTTTCCAAGTAAATACGATGATTGTATTAAAAGGTATTGATGTATGAACTATATTACACAAAATCAATAACGTTCCAAAACGAAGGATTAGTACTTTTAATTATGTTTAAAATATTGTTTGAGTTGGATAAAAATAAATTATTTAAAAAAATGGAATAGTATGAGAAAACTTAATTCTACGTTATTTTAAATGTAATATATAACAGGTAATTAAAGATCGTTACATTTATAACAAAACAGTGATCTTTTACAAGTGTTGGCAACCCAAAACCTAAACATATGATTTTCGAACTGTCATCCAGGTAAAAACCTGTTGTGAACGGACTTTAGACACCAGCCAGGAAATATGAGTGACTTGGGTAATCTATTTCACGATTCATATTTGTCAGCTCAACTTTCATGCCAACGAGTTTTTATGACTAAAAAATCATCAAAATCCAATTTATTGTAATAGTTGGCAGTGAACTATTAATTTTGAGAAACGCTTTGAATATCAGTAGGCCCTACCCTTAGATGTGTAAAGGTATCATAACTTATTATAGTCGATACAGTAGCTGCATGGCTTCTTTGGTGCTGAATGACCGCTCACAGCTGACTTATGACAGTCAACATTCAGGTATATACTTAAATGTTGACTGTCAGAAGTGACAGCTGCTAAACAAATGTTTTTACAGATCATATGTGTTCGGCGTAGGGATACATAATTTGGTCTGGTAACTTTTCAAAGCCGTCAGTCAGCACCAAAGAAGTCATGGGGCTACTGTACCATGTATTTTCACAAGATCAAGACACTTAGTAATGACTCTTGCTCTGGCTATACCTTTATGACAAATATATATACTTTTTGGTTGAATTAATAATTCACTTCATATATTTACACACCTAGTCCCACAAGGAACACCCCCGGCTCTAATGCCATTTTTAGTATATATTGAAACTATTAGTAATATTATCCGGTCGGGTACCTCGCTGTACGTTTAACAGCTGATATAATTGCAAGCCAACTTTACTAGGTAATACAGGACCCTCAATTCAATTATCAATTTTTTCCATTATTAGTAGCCACACAAATTACACTTTTAACTTTAGAGTCTGCTGTAGCTTTAATTCAAGCATATGTGTTTTCTGTAATAAGAACTTTATATTGTAGAGAAGTGCTCTAATGCTAATACATAATCACCCCTTCCATATAGTTACCCAGAGACCATGACGCCTAACAGGAGCTACCGGAGCATTAATCAAGGTCACAGGTTTAACAAAATGATTCCATCAATTCTCATCAATCGTTATAGCAATTGGAATAATATTTACTGTATCAAGTCAATTAATTATCCGGTATGGTCTAGTGGTTAGGATATCTGGCTTTCACCCAGAAGGCTCGGGTTCGATTCCCGGTACCGGAATATACATTTTAAGTTTTCTTGTGGTTTGTTTTTTATTTGATTTTTTTAACACTGCGTCCTACTACCAATTTGGGCTTTACGGTTATGTACTAATTACACTAATGGTTTTAGAGATTAGGAAGGTTATATTTAGAGGAAGTGTACCCACATTTGCGTGGAGGGAGAGTGAATTTCTTTCTCTCAAAACGAATTAAAGAAAACCTTGAGCTCAAGCACAAGTAGCCAAAGTTTTAACGTAGCTTAAGTACTACCACCCACCACGGTGGCGTAGTTAGCTGACGCGCTAGTTTCATGTTGAACTAAACTGCTGAGGATGGGGAGATCGAGGTTCAAATCTCGCTCGGGTGAATTGGGGTGGTTTTTCTAAAATGGTTTTCCACTCTCCCTCCACGCAAATAAGGGTTCCCTTCCTTTAAATATAGCCGTCCCAATTTCTAACCTTATAAGTGTATAACCCGAACGAGTAGTAATACTCTGTGCTAAGTATTATATTATTATTATTATTATTATTATTATAAGTACTATTGGTTCGCTGGACGGTCCAATCCTCCTCTTCATCATCATCATCATCATCATGAACTGTTTTCAGCCTTTCGCCAGGTCAGTTTAGTAAAATGCCTCCATCTTCCTCTATCCATCCACCAGTGTTCCCCTTTTAATTGTTTCCATTCTTCTCCTCTCACTTGCACACTTTTTGTAATCTGCTCCTTCCATCTTGTCCTTTGCGGTCTTTACATACTTCATCTCATTTAGATTCAACTGTATTGTCTTCTTGTAAACTCTATCCATCCTGAAATGTTCCAGGCTTACCGTAGTTGTTTACACTATGATCCAGATGCTTAGATACAACCATACTGAAGTCGGTCACGGTAATGACGCGCAACGTTAACGGAGTGTACAGTGTTGATACCGTGTTTTATTGTATACATGACTTGTTTTAACCGCTGATGGTATTTTGAGGGCAGCCTTTGTGGTAATGTAATTTTTGTGTTTTTCTATCAAACTATTTTTTTAATGTGCTCTCTATCTTTGTATAATTATGTATATTTTAATTTTTAAGAGCCCAACCCCGGTGAACGCGTGGTCTAACGCGCTACTATCGCAGTAGACTAGACTGCCAATGACGAGTAGCTCGAGGTTAGAATTTCGGTTGGCTGTACTGATGGTTTTCCACCATCCTTCGACGCAAATGCGGTTACACATCTGATATAATGTAACCTTCCTAATCCCATTAATATAATTGGTACATAAGCGTATAGCCCGAATGGGTGGTAAGATGCGGTGCTAAAAAACTTAAGATATCTATAACCAATAAACTAATTACTAAATTATTTGTAAATACAACTTGAAATATATAACCAATCTTGTATTATCCGGTATGGTCTAGTGGCTAGGATATCTGGCTTTCACCCAGAAGGCTCGGGTTCGATTCCCGGTACCGGAATATTTTATTTTTTTAATTTTCGTCAAAATGTTTTTTCGTGTTTATTTTCTCTTAACACAATAATTTTAATAGTAAATCTCAGCTTGTGCTCATAATATTTTTAAAAAATGATCTACGATGTTTCAATTAAATTAATCTATCATCAACACATTACAAATGGTCTAATAAATATGTTATTACTTATTTTGGTTCACATGCACGAGTACGAATAATCTCTAGTGTGTAGAGTAGGCCTTTAAATTACGAGGCTACTTAAACAAGACTCAAGAGTGATGCCAGTAAAACATAAATTACTAACCAGTAGCTTGAGCGTCACCGCTTATGTATTTCAATGTAGGGAGATCCGTTAACGGAGCTACTGGTTTCTAACCAGTTTACGACGCGTCCGTTATTAGTCACTTGAAAGTCAAACTTGTTAGTCGCCTACTATCTCAGTTACGGATTCAAACATCATGAATGAAAAATTATACAGAACATTTTAAATCAGTTTGATGCAGTTCCTTCGTCCTGAAGAATAGTCTACATTATTATTATTATTATTATCATCATCATCATCATCATTACCGCATCTTACTACCCATCCGGGAAATGGAGGACCTACAGTTTAACGTGGATATCCGAACCACGGTGGAGGTCTGGCATTCCACACATTCACAAGATGTGATTAATACACGTCTTGTCAGAGGTGAAGGAAGGGGTTGGTAATCAGATAAATCTGTGCCGGGACCGAGGACTGAACCCCGGACCCCGGCACAGAAGTCAGACACCTTACCCCTAGACCCCCAGGTCACCCAATAGTCTAAAATTTATATTATTTTCATTGTATAGATGGGTCCAAAAAATTTATATTTACGTCGCTTGTATCCATATTCTGTAATAATAATAATAATAATTCCAAATCATCCTCAGCACTCGAGTTTCTAGACTAGGGGTTTCCAACTTTTTCCAAGGGTCTAATGGCCGCGTTATAATCGTATTTAACGTGGACTTACTGAACCGAGTGATTACATCAGCACAAGAGAATTTCTATGAGCGAGAACGAAAGAACCTACCAATTTTGTCGGGAAAGGTACGTTCACATACCTTCCAGGGTTGTTTTACAAGCCATAAATTAAATGGAACTGACGACTTTACTTCCCCTACAAAGGAAGTTGTGCTACGGATTTTTATCGTTCAAGAAAAATACATCGATCCCAGTTGGGTTTGAACCCACGAACATGAGGTCCTGAGGTGAGCGCCTTATTATTAAAAGCTAGCGCGATTAAGTTTATTACCGAATGACTTCAGTTGGAGCTTTCATGGTTTCTTACCACGTAAGACAAAGTTTTCCCTTGCTCAGCTAAAAATATCCATTTTACTATAGTAAATTACTTTTCCGCGGGCCGCAAAAATAGGCATCGCGTGCCACATAAGGCCCGCGAGCCGCCAGTTGGAAACCCTTGCGCTAGACCATCCACGGCGTCTGTCTCACTAAGTAGCGATTTGATCGGTCGCGTTGTATGATAATGTATGGTAGAATATTGGAGACAGAGCAGACCTAGTAGTCACATGTCAACTCGACCCAACAACGTTATAACTTCACAAATACATCAGGCCCTATGAAGGGGATACATCTTAGCCGGGCCCGACGGTCTAAAAGGGGCCCGGGATCTCTGAAAATGTTTGTGTCCCACATTTCCACTACTAATATGGCTGCTGAATTATTAATAGGCCTATAGGTATTTTTTTTATATATATAGTACAGTAGCCCCGTGGCTTCTTTGGTGCTGACTGACAGATCACAGCTGACAGTCAACATTTAGGTATATACCCAAGTTTTGACTGTCAGAAGTGACAGCTGCTAAACACATGTTTTTGCAGATCATATGGTTCGGAGTAGGGATACATAATTTGGTCTGGTAACTTTTCAAAGCCGTCAGCTATCAGCTGTTAGCTGTCAGTCAGCACCAAAGAAGCCATGGAGCTACTATAGTATAAATTACTTATAACTTTTGTAATTTTTTTTCAGATAAGATTAGTTTTTTTAATACAGGATTAACGGAATTTGGAAGGGGCCCCGAAAAAAAAAAGCGTCAGAGACCCTGAATTTGATTGGTTAAAGAGTTTTAAGGCACATATGGTGGGGGATCCCCTAGACTCGCCAAGATACAGCACTTGGCTACCTGTCACCCACCTCGGAGAACGCCGAGGGGTTGGCTCGGTGACAAAAGAGGACCGGTCTATTACAATCAAATCACCTCCGGAATAAGGGGAAGGAGGGATTGTTTTAGAATGTATTCTCGTGGGCGTAGGGAGAATTTAATTCGAGAAGTGGAGGAGGGGTTCAAAATCGTAAAGATAAAACTTTATAGCCTAAAGAATAAGAAAATTGTTGCTTTATACAGTAGCTGTGGAACTTTATTAATGTAAGGAGGTAAAGGAAGGAACAAAGAAAAAAGGTTTTAGGGTCTTTTCACCCTCTTCCCCCTCCCCCCGTCAATGTTAGAAAATTGAATGCTCCTAGAAATTATTTGTAGTGTCCGTGTTTGGAGACTTTTTGAAAATTATTCTCTTTTAACAACTATTTGAGATAGTGCATCCCCCAATCTCCAACAGGCAATATGGATACTCCAACAGGCTATTTGGAGTAGTCCCCCCCAATGTAAATTTTTGAAAATATTGTTTTTAAAGCTATTTTAAGAAGTTCTCACAAATTAGTTTTTTTTATAATTATATATTTTTCAAACTATTATAAAAACATGTAGTTCCATTACATATCTTTCTTTGTCTTTTAAATGTCTTCATACGAAAGAGAAATATTTCCAAAAATTCAAAACTATGTGGGAATGTGGAAGTGTGAAGAAGTGAGAATTGTTAAGTGTAAAACGTTTAAGAAAGAAATAACTAAAGAGAAGTGTGTTTGTTTCTATCTAGTCCTAACCTAACTATTCTTTTAAGGTTGTCTTCCTTCACTATCACTTACTTTACATCACTCTACAGAGTTTAGACATTGTCTTAAACATTTACAAGCCATTAGCCACTGATTCATTTTATTAATATTTGTTTGGCGACTTAAAAACCAAAAAAGAGTCGCCTTGGTGTTGTTTTAATTACAGAATATCAATGACAACGAAGCAAATGCTTTGATTAAATATGTGCTGTCCAAGCTGCGACAGTTACCTGCGATTGTGTTAGGCTGGAACAGCCGTGTGATTTTGGTCTGCACCACGAGGTGATGGCGGCACTGGTGGAGTGAGCCGTGCTAGAACCGCAGCGACAGTGCTCTCTTTTATTTCTCTAAATAACTTACACATATCATTAAAATTAATTTAAGAAAACATACTTTAATAACTCATCAAAATAAAGTAATCCGACACTGATAGTGAAATGTAACCAATATTAAAGGGTAGGTATATTTTGAGTGTGTGTTGATAAGATGGCTGTTTCGACTGTGTACAAAGTTTACATTCTATCTCATAAAATAAATAAATAGCTAAGTATATATGTAATTACACATCATATTTCAAAGGTTGTACAATACAAAAGCTCGTTAAAAGCGAATATTAATTGCATACAATAAACAACACGAGTAATATTCCAAATAATTATCTGGCTCGGTATAATTTCAGTAAAAAGAGTTTAATTAAACACACAGGTTTTTCAAGATAATTTCACAGCAATTTTTTACCTGGTTTTGGAATAGGATTATGACTTTTCCAAAAAAAGAAGTATTTTTGCTCTTCATCATAATAAAACTATTGAAAATGTAAGTATAGCAGAAAATTAATTGATCAAACAAATAAAACAACTAATAAGAGGTTACTACACTGCCAATCACGGGAGGTCGTGGTTTAATCCCCGTCAGGTGTATTGAGGGTGGTTTTTAATACATGGTTTCCCACGCTTTCAGTAAGAATATGGGTACACATCACACATTTCATCCCTAACACAATATAACCCAAGTGGGCAGTAAGACGTGGTGCTAAAAGAATAATAGTTAGAGCTGCAGATAGCCACAGCTAACATTAGAACACAGCTATAATAAAATGTGAGTATTTAAGGGCAATTTAGTTTGTGATTAAATTTAAACTCTGAACTCAAATACCACATGTCACTTTAAAAGAAGTAAATAAGTTATAATGATAGCTAAGCTCTTACTAAACATTACATCCTAGTATGACTTAATAAATTATTCATTAGAAGACCATTTAATTTAAATTTCTTGAATCACTTTAAGAAAATCATTTGAATTTACAGATAAAAATGTGTATTTTTTTATGAAAAAATAATATTTCAGTCAAATCAATTTAGTTTTGGTATAAATGAAAAATGCAGAAACACCCACTTCGATACAATGCCTAGTTAGAATATTTTTTTTGAGCTCTGAATCTTAGTTCCGATTTGGAATTAAGTTAGGTTGAATAGAGAGGAACTGTACCTACATTTGTATAGAGGAAGAGTGAAAAACCATTTAATAATAATATAAAAAAACACCCAGTACATCTGACCGAGATTTAAACCGTAATCTAGTCAGTGGCAGACTATTCTATAGCGAGAGTAGCACCTTAGACCATGCAGCCCCCGAAGCGGGTGTTAGAAATCTAATCACGATATTTATGCAAGCATCAAAGAGGCACTTTAAGTGTACTAAAACAATTCCCACAGAGCTCAGTGCATAGTAAAGCTCCCACAAAACAAGAGCAAAGCACAAACATGACACCTTACAACAGGTATTCTAATTGATTGTTTGCTCATATTTTTCCTCAGGTCTATGGAAGTCAACGGAAAATGTGAATCCTATTTCCAGGATGGCGCTGCACCAACATTTATCAACTATGAGGAAAATATAAATACACTAAATAATTTAAGAACATTAGGACTAAGTTCAAATACAAATAGAGAGCCAAACACAACTTATCAAAGCATAAATGTAAAATGGTTCAGAGGGAACAATAAAACCACCCAAAATAATGTTTCTTCTGGCTCACACTACCTCAAAATAAAGAGATTCCGTTTAGACTCGGAGAAATTGCCTTACTATGACAGTTTAGAAAGTAACACAATTGTCAATGATTCAATAAATATAAGAAGTTCAAACCCAAATGCATACAATAGTGATTATGGCAACAATAAATTATCAAGAATGACGTTTCGTTCGAAGAGACAAACGGATCCTAGCCTCGATTTACCAGACACATACAGACCGCAGAAACTAACTTTTGTTTCGAAACACAAATTCACCAAATCAGTTGAACCAGAATTTAATGAATCTCATGGTAATATTTCAGAACAAGGCATAAGTTCAAATAGTCCCACAAAACAAACGACTGTCTCATACAAGCCCAGCGTTAAAACGGTTCCTTTGGGAGATCAATCGCAAAATAAATACGAGCCTAATATGCAAGATTTTTCTTTCCAACAAGACTCGAGCAGTCAAAATGAACCGCAACAAAGAGGTTTCTTCAAGAAGAGTGCTAAAAAGATGAGGAAGCTAGGTTCTTCTCTGAAAAAGACTATTAAGAGGAC
>CABFOW010003118.1:52477-68158 GCA_902141385.1 Timema californicum | reverse complement strand
CACGTGGGCGATGGAAAAGCTCATAGCCCCAACAACGAACAGAACCTGGAAAGTGGCGAGTACGAGAAAAATGCTAGTGAAAATAGCGAGACCTTAACAGAGGATGTGGAAGCTAGTTTTGTGCCTAAAACTAATAAACCTGACCATTCGAGTGAAGACGAGGTAGAAAATGAAACGGAAGCAGAAGAAGAAGCGGAAAGCAACAACTCTGTTACTTTGGAAAATGATACATGGTACAGTAATAGCTCCGCCCAACAAAATCAAGACGAATATAATATAAACAGATAAAAAAAATTGTTTTAAATTGTGTATTGATTTTTTCTTTAATGGTAGAGTTTAATACAATTATTATATTTAGTTGAATTTAATTAACTATCTCAATTGCAATTTTGAAAGATATTCTCTAAAAAAAAGTTTGTCAACTCCAAAATGAGTGTCGTTATTAGAATAAGTTTTAACAAAACTTGGCTTCTCAGGGTTGCCACAGTTTTTAACTTTGAAATTCCTCAACAATCTTAGATTCTCCAGTCCGAAATGTTTGGATTCCTTAGGTGACCCCAGTGAAGGATTTTTAAAACCAGTCTTTTACTTGTCTAATGTATTCCAACTAGAATTTTTTGTTTTGTTTCATACCTATGAGGCGAGTCCAAATTTTAAGTAATCAAACAAATACAATGGATTTTAAATGGACAGAAATTAAAAAAATGGAAAAATTTAACAGCTTTAATTATTATTATTTAGCATCGCGTCTTACTACCCGTTTGGGTTATATGCTTTAAGTACTAATCACGCTAATGGATTAGGAATTGGGAAGGTTGAATTAGAGGAAATGAACCCGCATTTGCGTGGAGGGGGGAGTGGAAAACCATTTAGGAAAAACCACTCCCAGTTCACCCAACCAACACCCAGCCAACAATTTACGGTTTTTATTTGGTTTAATAACTTCACTAGATAATGTAGAAAATATAGAATTATGTTTAAAGAACTAAATACATTTGCCTTAGAATTAATTACATGGAAATTATAGAAATGAGTTTTAATTAAATCAAGAAAGATTTTTTTTAATCTATTACTGTTTCCAGCCTGGGTTAGTTTATTATTCAAGCCATATATTTTCCACTATTGGCTGGCTAGGCCTGTCCTGTCATAGCTACGAAGTCATGTATGATATTTTATTCTTAAAAATTATGATATTTTTTCCCCCTACATTCGTCTACAACATTTAGCTACGTCTTACATGGGCTACCACTTCTTTTTGATCCACACACTCTACCTTCATATATTTACTTAGTCACTCGATCCACACTCATCCTTTCAACTTAAGACACTTCTTTCACATTCACCTATTGGATTTCCTTTCAAACCGCACTCCTTCAGCACCCATTCATGAATGAATGAAATAATAGTAATGAATATACTCTTTTCAATTAGAAATTATTTGATCCTTTTTTCAATACAAACAGTTTGACATACAGTCAGAAATATTATTAATTGTTTGTGTGCTCAAGCACCAAAACTATAGGGTTTTCAAAATTAATGCAGTGTCCAGAAAATTAATATTTTAGTGGCCTATACACATATAAGAATAAAAACACAAGTGTACAAAAATAATTTTACTATATTAGTGTAAAACGTGAAAATTGATACATCAAATAAGAATATAAAATATGGGTCAGCATTAAAATAAAATAAAACTATCTGTCATAGCTAAAGTGGTTTTTCAAAAACAAAATCAATAAATATATGGGACACATAAAACAATCTTATCATTACTGTAGTCAATTTTAATTAGCACAGCAGACCAACATAATAAAGTAAAAAATATAGTAGTAATTAATAGCTCAGCATAAGGAGATATACAGATATTTAAAAGTATTTCATAAAATTAGAATCCCATAACATCCAAGCCACATGTTAAGCAGATTAGGAAAGATAATAAGAATGAAATTACGGTAATGGTAACAAGGCCAATTTTATGTTTTCCTTAACCCCTAAATTTTCATTAAGGAATCTTCTTTAATTTCAGAAACAACCAATCTAGAGAATGTTGTCTGCTGCACTTTTGTGACATTGATGTAAACCAGTTCAAAAGAGTACAGAGAAATAATTTGGTTTTTCTTTGTGCCGCTGTTTATGCAGTCTTAA
The DNA here is from genome assembly GCA_902141385.1 of Timema californicum. Lineage (NCBI taxonomy): Eukaryota > Metazoa > Arthropoda > Insecta > Phasmatodea > Timematidae > Timema > Timema californicum. The sequence goes on along the minus strand of CABFOW010003118.1, from coordinate 66,013 downwards.
TTGCTCCCCCACTTCAACTAGATATATGAACACATACAAAGGCACATTGGCTATAATTAACAATTAGGAACATTTAATTGCTATCGTTTGGCTAAGTATTTTAAAGGAACGCTATTTTTAACATTGTGTAGCGATTAAAACTATTATAAAAACTAATATTTAAGAAAATTAAAGGTTTTTTAAATAGGCATACATGTATTGCAATATTAAAATAGTTTTATTCAACTCAATGTTAGTGTTAAGTGAAGAATTGATAAAATTGCATTTTCATTAAATTTGTGGTTCAAGAGCAAAATAATGTGTAGATCAATCTGCAGTCAACATAATCTACATATTAAAATGTGATTATTGAGATGAAACTGTAACTAGCATCCTTATTTGGTTAAAACAAATGGAGGCCACCAATTAATAACCTCTATTCATTAAATCAAACATTTATTTCTTAAGGAATTAATAAAACTATGCAAATGATCACAATAACATATCAATTATCAGTTAAATCCCATTAGATCTGTGGTGTTTAAATTGGTCTATCTGATAGTTAGGCCTAGCTAAGAATATTAAAAACTACATGCTATAAAATAATGCCCCATCACAGGGAAAAATATATGAAAATTTAAATATGACTTGTCTGTTCCTCCGAACAAACCAAAACTCTAGTTATTTTGGGTTTGAGCAATAATTTCCTGCCACAAAGAGTGGCTTACCAAGATGAACAGAGGTAAGATAAAAAGTAACTCGCCGAATTTATATATTGTTTGTACTGTATTGTAACAACACTTGAATTAAAAAATACCAGTAAGCCTAAATGAAGATGATTGCTATACGCAATTCATTCATCAATTTACTAACCAAAGGACTTATTCATTTCCAATTCAAATTGAATTTAAAAAAGAATATATGTATCTTAATACAGTTATGATGTGGCAAACAATGGGCAAATTACACCCCAAATGGCAAATGGCAAATTATTTGAACACTATCACACCAGTAAATTAACCTTACTGGTTACTCCCTTACATCCAGTCTGCAACGGAAGCAAGATTGATAACAAATGGTCCACATGCTCAACAGAATCAGCGACATCTCGCTGAAATATCGCCTCCTTGATACACAATGTGATATGCTTCTTTGATAAGGGCAGGAAGTTTATAAAATGGGTGTTCAACTCGCATTTCATAAATATTTCCTCAATAACCTTTGTATTATGATCAATCACTTCAGTGTAATTTGTTGATTTAGGATCAAAAATATAATTTCCAGACTGTTGTTGTGAATTGAAAATAAGGATCACAATCACACGGAATTTATCCCGGTTGCTGATGTTAGAAAGTCTCTCAACAAACGAAATGTAATTTAGGGCATCTTTTGTATGAAGCCCATCCACCACAATTAAGTTATCCCCACAATACGAGAGTTTTAAACGGATTTCATCCATGGTGGCACGCCCTATTACAGGCATCACCAAATGTTGCACATTATCGGGCCACAAGAAAGAGTTGATGATCAAAGATGCGGCATAAGATTTACCCACCCCTGTACCACCATTAAAGATCATAACTTCAATGTTTGAGTCTTTTGATTTTGAGAACGTCTGAAAGGTAGAAATGATTTCACGCAAAGCCTGTTCTTGACCGAAAATGTGGTCTTTGAGAGATTGTTCTAAGACCTCCGATATCGACTCCATTTGGCAGAATCGACGTTGGTTATCCATGATCAAAGATAAAAGTACGATACAGGCACAGACAAACAGCAGCGGCAAGATAACAAAGCCGAGCCACCATTTTGACGATTTCTTTTTATCGACAGGCTCACTTTTGATAGGTGAAAGTGATTTAACTAATGACTTTATATTTGAATTCTTTCTTTTACAACTAGATTTATTGGAAAGCCGATTCTCAGACTTCAAAAACCTCCACAGTATAGCTTTGTCCTCGCCAACAACACATACTTGTTTTTCCACATATTTAATCTTCCGTTGCTCCAAAACTTGTTCACAACTATAACTCTTCACGAAAGCATATCCTTTAGATTTCGAAATTAGTTTATCTTCTATGCATATTTTTTTTCTCACAGGTGAACTAAACAATGAAACAGACCTCTTTAAAAAACCTCCTCTTTGGCAGTTAGGTTGTGGAAGTTTGTCCTCTGATGTTTCCATGTTTTGTTGGTTTTTTTTGCCAAAGATTTGGGATAATCTTGTCAAAATAAAGTAATGCTGAAAGAAACACAGAAAGTATATTATTTTAGATTACAATTTTATTCAGTGTTCAATAATAAATTCTAGCTAGTACAAGGTAGCTCTTGAATTAAAATATATACTAAATTATAATATCCCAAAATTAGCAATTCAACAACGCCAATCCTCATGTTTCATCCTGAATATGAATCAAACATAGTGAAAATAATACAGCTCAGGTAGGTAAAACCTTTTAACCGACATACAAAAGAAAATAACCAAAAATTCTAGAAAAGTGTGAATATGCTGAGTATAACTTGTACAAACCTAATCAATATGGCAAGTGAAAAGTGATCAATTAAATCCCTTTGCTGAACTACGGTAATTTAATGTACGAGTTTTAAGGTTTTTCTTATATATAGTGTGTTGTATTTTTTATCGGCTACGGCATAGGTAACATGAAATATAATTTAAATTAATTTGCCGGTAGTCCTAAAACAAAGAATCAGCTTTTGTTGAGATTGTCAAAAAAACAAGTAAAAATACCTTTCATGGTATCTGAATTATACATTTTAGGGCCTATTATTTACTTTTTTTTGTCATCGCACCTTATTAACCGTTCGGGTTACATGCCTATTATGTATTAATTACAATAGTGTGTTAGCTATGAGGAAGGTTAAATTAAGAGGAAGTGAACCCACATTAGTGTGGAGGGAGAGTGAAAAACTATTTAGAAAAAATCATCCTCAGTACACCTGACTGAGAACCAAACCCCGATCTTCCAGACATCAACCATCTAGTATATTATGAGAGTGATGCCTTGAACCAAGATGCCACAGGGCCAATCTTAACAACAAAAAAAACAGTTAATTGATGATGAAAATATAAAAAGCAACTATGTACAACACCAATTAAAAAAAATTAAATCTACTACAAGATGTTCAGATTAGGTTAGGTTAGGTTAGGTTTAAAAAAGTCTAAATTTTATAATATTAAGTAGGCCTAGTTTAACTTTATAAATACAGGCCTACACAAACTAAGTTTACTTTGCTATGATTTTTTTTTAAACAACACCAAAATGAATATTTGAGTAAAAAACAATTATTACATTTTTACGCAAGCACCCAGCTTTGCAAGTGCCCAGTTGGCTGCGCCCTATTGGCAGTGTCCAGTTGACCTAGACTGCACCAAAGCGTGTCATTATATTATAAAGTAAGGTCAGGCTGTTAAATGTACCTAACAGTGAAAATTATAACGTGAGTTAAGGAAAAAATGTTATTGCCAGACTCAACTTTTAAGAGTAAAGATGGCGGTTGGATGGAAAAAAAGTGCTGACACAGGGAACTCTTTTTTTAACAGCACGTAGAATCTTTTATTTTCAGTTTCATTAAACTAAAAAACATTTCATTGAATCTGTGACTTTATTAACATCATAAAGTTTTGTTTCCGTTTTATCTTGAATGTAAATGAATGTTGTTTTGAGAAATTTATTGTTTCATCATTCAGCTTTAGTGGATTTTGATGTTGGTGTTTATTTATCAAAATATTTTAGGATTCATTGACAATATAGTTTTTTATTTAGGGTATTTTAAAGTATCTAGCCCTATATAATGGTATTGTAGGCATCAATACTTTTTCAATTCAACGTTTACATAAAGTTTTGTAATTTTAACTGTACGTTGTTACCTAGAATCTCGAAGCGTGCTGAGTTTTGTGCACAGAAAACATGTCAAAGCTTTTTGTTGAATTTCCCAAATTTATACATATTTTGATTTATTTATTTTGTGAAATTTCTTGTATTTTCCATGTTTGTTTCCAATTTGACAGCCATATATTATTATTGAAAACAATATCCACTTGAGGTGTAAATAGTGTAATGTGTCAAAATAGTTCTATAACTGTCGAAAGTAAGATATCCATCCCTTAAGTAAGTGGAACTTCTTATTTAATTTTAAAGGTGTTTTTTTTTTTGCTTCTTTAATGTTTAAAATCGATTCTACATGTTTTAATGTTTTGAAAAATGTATGGCTAATTTCACTATTTTTGATATTTTAAGAAAGAAATGGCTTAAAAGGGAACAGTTACGATATACCAGACCCGTCTCTTGACTTGAATGACTATAGTGAACTATTTAACTGCAAAAACAAAATCTAATTAAGTAGGTGATAAAAGCTATTAAGTCAACAGCTAAACACTTTGGTACATCTTACCTTTAACAAACCTTCTTATCCCATTAAATGAGCAAATCTATTTTAATTAACTCATGATTTCTTAATGAATTGAAATCTTGCTACAGATTATACTTTCGCAAATTATTTTAAGTTATATATATTGAGGTAGGCCTAACTAGGGCAATTAGGTAATTAAAAATAATGATAGGACCACCAAGAAAATGATTTAACCAAGCATAAATTTTCCTGCACAAGAATATTTACCGATTCCAACCACTACAAAAGCAAATAAACTACAAATAACACAAAGTAAAACAATCAAAATTAATAATATTTCGACAACGTAGCATAGTAATATGTGACTCTGCATATTGATGAAACACATTCACCATGATTTGAACTATTTTAATCTAATAGCAAAGTTGCATTCTTTAAGCACTACGTCGCCTATATTATGATTAAATTACATATTTTTAAGACAGTGCCAGACATTGACTTAGACGTAATCAGGTGTTAATTATATAAAATATATATTATAAATATTACATTTGAGAAAATATTAAATGTTCGAATTAATACACCAAGCGTCGAAGAGTCAAATAACATCAAGCTTAGAAAAGAAACAATAATGTGGTTTTTTAATACTGAGTATAGCTCTGCTGTGGTGGTGATAATCAAAACTAATTAAATCATCTATGTGGCCTGAATCTATCTACACATATCTATCTACCTAATCACGCCATTCCCTTATGGAGCAGACAAGAAACGGTGCATGGCTCAAAAAACAACTCCGTACTTAATCCATCCTCACTAACTTTCTCCACACTTCCCTATAATTACATACTCCCTTCACTTCAAAAACATCAACACACCGAGTCGTGCATGTTCTTTTATTCTTAAAACTCTTGATTAATATTTTTCTTTTTCATAAATTTGTCTCCCAAATTTAATCACTTCTTACATGGCCTACCTCTTCCTTTTGATCCACACACTTTACCTTCATATATTTGCTTCGTTACTCGGGCCACACTCAACCTTTCAACATGCCCAAACAATGTAAGACACTTCTTTCACATTGACGTATTGGATCCCCTTTTGAACCACACTCCATCAGCACCCATTAATTACTGACTCTGTCCACTCTAGTTTTTCGACATATACATCTCATTCACACCCTAATTACCTTACTCTTATGTTTCTCTTAACAAACCCACGATTCATAGCCATAAGACAATGTTGGCGTTAACATACTATACATACTACCATATTTGACTCTTTCAATACTACTTCATAGTTTTATAAGTTAGATCTACAACTACTCTCTGAGATGCATTCTCTCTTATGTTTATTTTAACATCAATCCTTATATTTTTACAAAACATTTTGCCCAAATACACAAAATCCATTACTTGTTTTAACAGTTTTTCCATTTATAATAAGTTGACAACCATTTCCTGATTCGTCCTTATAAAAAAAACTATCACCTTAGTTTGAGAGACATTTATACGAAGATACATTCCATCTGTCACCACATTCAAACGATTTAATAATTAATGCATTCTGTATGTCACTTTCATTCTCAGTAATGAATGCAGTATCGTATGCATGTAGCAGCACTCTCACAAAAATCCCTCTTATCCATGAATACATTAAACAACCATGAAGACACACCCTGTTCAATGTCAAATCATTTGCTTACAGCTCCATCCACCCAAACTCACACTGTATTTATATCATAGGCTACACCACCATAATTGCACTTAAAAACTATGAATTCATATCGTACTCTCTTAGAACAATCATTCTCTAACATACTCCTATTTACCCATTTGTACTCTTTCGCCAAATCAATAAGTGTTCCATACACATTCTTCTTTACTGCCATACATTTCTCAAATACTTGTTGTATTGCAAATATCTGATCAATACAATCTCCCCGAATCTTGTCCACAGTTTATTCGCGCATTTAAGACTCTCCCAGAAACTTTGCCTGGAATACTCAACACACTAATTGCCATATAATTCCTACATTTACGTTTACTGCCTTTGCCTTTGTACAAAGGAACAATGACAGCATTCGTTGAGTCATTAGGAACATTCGGAATCTCAGCACATACATTTAAAAATTCACACAATATGGCAATTACTCATATCACCACTTTCATTCTTAATGCCATAGGTCTTTCCTTGCCCTCCTTGTTTAGTTTTATTTACCCATTTCCAAAACAACTTCTTATTTCCTTAAAAATCATTCTGCATTTTTTATCCCTGTTTAAATCTCATTTGCTCCTTACTTTTCTTTACGATTTTCTTTGAACTCCTCTTTTTCCTACCTCTTTCATTTTGTTTCACTCTTCACAGCAATCATTCGTTTGTACGCTCCTTTCTTTTCCCACTCGCAACTTCTTACCATAGAAAAGACAGTTTAATAGCTTCTTACTATTCTCGTTTACCTTGTCATCGCCGTATTTATATTTGTTTGCTATGGGAAAATAGATTGCACTGACCTATCTAAATTAATTTTGGTTTGGTAGGCTATGTATAATATTTGAGGTATTTAGCGTAGTTTACTATAACAACAATAAAGCGCTGTTTTAAGTTTAAAATATGTGTCTCAGAGAGAACGGGAAGGGTTAGGAGTTGTCCAATTTTTATTTAAACCATGCTGTAAAACCCGTAAACGTCACTATTGTTTTATTTGCCAGCTGTTTTGATATTTAGAATAAAGATTATTTTCTGATCATACATGCATCTGAGATTTCGTGAGCGTTGGTTATAATATACTGTATATATTATTGAAAACTTATTTAAACAGCAATGCCAGAATTACAAACACTTACAAATGGTGTAAGTCACAAGTCTGAAAGTGTTGGTAGTGTGGATGAACCCCCGAAAACTGCGAAACAGTTGGAGAAAGAAGCAAAGAAATTGGCAAAACTTGAAAAGCTTAAACAGAAACAAGACAAACAAAAAGATGCTCCCACGAAACCAAAAGAAAAGCCGGAGGTATGTTTACATGACTATGTTTAATTGTAGTAAATCCTCACGAAATATAAGCTTATGTTGGGTAAGAATGTCAATATTAAGGGCATAAAAAGCAAATATTGGGGGGACTAAATTTAAGAATCGTATCTGTAAGGCAATTTTTTCTCTCTAAAAACCCCTATAATCACCCAATCTAAACTAGCATTAAACTTACAAAGAGGCGGGGAATCCAATTACAATAAATTCAAGATATAAAAAAAACGTTATGATGAACAACTCTAAACCTAAGTGAAGCAGGAACAAATATCGTTGAAAAATAAGTAAAAGTGCACTACTGAAGCTTTAGGTATAACCTATTATGCCCCTATATAATCGATTAATGAGCAATATCTTGTGGCGACCACACTTTGCTCTCTTTTGCAACAGACACATATCTTGCAAATGCTCAACTGATATTTTCTTATCCAGACAAAAAAACACAGACACATGTCCACAAACAATTTTACATCTATCAAAATTAAAATTCAACCATCTTCATCCCTGATCCATTAACGTAATCAGTACATAGGCATACGACTGGGTAATAAGAAGCAGGATGAGCTAGGATCGAGTGACAAAGCAAATATATGAAGGTAGAGTGTGTGTATCAAAAGGAAGGGGTAAGTCATGTGGCTAAATGTTGTAGACGAATGTGTGGAAAAGCGAAATATTAATAGTTTTAAGAATAAAAGAGCATGTGTTACTCTGTGTATGGATGTTGTTGAAGAGAAGGGAGTATGTAAGGATAGGGAAGTGTGGAGAAAGTTAGTGAGGATGGATTAAGTACAGAGTTTTTATTTTTTTGAGCTATATGCACAGTTTATTGCCTAGACTAAGGGAATGTATGTAATGGCAGCTTTTTCTTTGTTTTATTTTTTAGAAGAAGAAAGAGTTGAAGGAAGTCGCAACATACAATATAGCCACCGCGCCGGGTGATAAAAAGGACACGACATGTCCGATGCCGGATGCGTACAGTCCGCAGTATGTGGAGGCTGCCTGGTACAGTTGGTGGGAGAAACAGGGCTTCTTCAGACCAGAATATGGGGTCAGCATTTTCAATACATATTTTAAATTTATTGTTTGTATCATTATCAGCTGTTAGACCTCTAACCCATATTTTATAATATAGGCTAGTACACCCCAGGAGTCTGTGCAATCTTCCCAGGCCCCGATCAGCTTATAATCTTATCAGTCCATCATTTCTATTTTCGTTTCTTTTTTATCTATAACTTAAAGTATATTTAGTTCTTAAATTCAATATTTCCTCAAATAAGCATGGCCCTACCGTTCTTAAAAAACTATATAGAATAAACTAAATGTAAATTTTAACATTAAATTAAATAAATTTCATATAATATTACCGATTGTGACCAATCAAGGTTATTTGGGTCACTCGTATATTATTTGAAAGGAGGTAGTTCAGTAGGGGCTTGATATATTTACGAGTTTAGAAGGTTTAGAAGGCTTAGAAGTAGTTTTCTTATGCAATAACGGTAAATTGTCGAGATATCAACCAGCCTTCATAATTTAATGTTAAAAGAATAATTCAAAGGAACTAAGAATGATTATTACCTAGAATCTTTTAAAACAGTGCCGGTAACCACAAATTATAATCAATCTTTTATGTTGATAATTTCAACATATATTTGACACCTCATCTCAGTCGATAGCGTGTTTGTTTACTGAGCTAAGGGTCCCGGGTTCGATGGCTGAAAAATTTATCATTGGTGACATGTGGGTTTACCCTTTCACATTGATAAATTAACAGCCAGGGACTGGATGTTGTTCCTGTTCTAGTCTTAGGTTATATTATAAGGAATATGAAGCTACGACAGGCCTAGCAAGCCGGCAGTGGAAAATATATGGCTTGAATAAAAAACTGACCACAGGCTTGAAACAGTCATGGATGTAAAGTAAATTTCAACAAACGAAAGTCTTTATTAAAAATAATACCATTTCATGTGCTAGCTATTGTAACCTTTTATCTGGGATTCTTTTGTTTTTAACGTTTAGTGAACAAATTCATTAGACATGTTATTAAAACAAGTAAAAATTGTAAATGAGGAAAAGAATATACAAAATGTATACACTCTAAGCTCTATAGTAAAATATTTCAATATTTTCAATACAAGAGTGGCAATAATTCACTGTTTCAACTAAAGACACTTCTTTAGATATAATATTATAGGATGTATTTCAGAGTTATCTAAGTTGTGTAACTATAATCCTTCTTATTTGAAAAGTAGGTCTAGGTCTAGGGGTAAGGTGTCAGACTTCTGTGCTGGAGGTCCGGGGCTCAACCCTCGGTCACGGCACAGATTTATCTGATTGTCAAACCCTTCCTTCATTCTCTGACAAGACATCTTGTGAATGTGGGGAATGCCAGGCCTCCACCGTGGTTCGGATTCCATGTTAAATTGTAGGTCCTCCATTTCATCTCACAATCACCCTATCATTACACATTAGCGTAAGGTGCTAATAATAATAATAATAATGATAATGATGATGATTATGATTATTATGATTATGATGATGATTATGATGATTATGATTATTAAAAACACATTAAACTTGTGAAGCGCAACGAACTCAACAATCCCCTTGTCCACTCTTCAATATATTTTGATATAAACGGAACATACTTGAAACATAGCCACACATACTTGGATGTTTTTAACTAACCTTCACCCCTTAGAATTGTGAGGTAAATTAAGGTTAACAGTGAAGGCCGGCGATGCTATGTATGTTTATGTGTGTTCCAAGTTTGGTAAAGATACATTTAGTAATATGAACATGCTTACACACATGGTCATCACATTAGTTATTTTCCTTTTAGGAAACAAGGTTCATAATGGCTATATTTTTTGAATTTTCATATTTATTCGAGGTATTTAATGAGCTCTTTCCGAAACCGACCTAATATATCAGCACACTTGAACTTCTATGAGCGAGAGTGAAAGGTCCTACCAATTTTGCCGGGAAAGGTATTTTCACCTTCCTTCCAGGGTTCTTTTGATATGTCACAATCGACGACTTTACTTCCCCTCTGAAGGAAGCTGTGCTATGTATTTTTATCAAATTTGTTGATCCCTGCTGGGTTTGAACCCACAAACATCAGGTCCTGAGGTAAGAACTTCACCCCAAGACCACAGAGGTTGACTTAAAAATAGCTACATCAGTAACACTTCATAAGCATATAAAAATAAGTTTTTTACAAAAACATGTTAAGACCTTATTTATCAAAATTAATGCTTTCCTATTTTAAAACAGAGAAAAAGTATATCGGAACCCAATCCCAAAGGAAAGTTTGTTATGGTGATTCCACCGCCGAACGTCACTGGATCATTACATCTTGGACACGCGTTGACAAATGCCGTTGAAGATGCGATAACTCGTTGGTAAGTTTCATTTTGAATAAATTGTATATGGTCCAATACTTTCACCGTAACTATTATGTTGGTCGTCCAGCACTAATCTCACACACAGAGGGGATACAGTGGAATCGTGGTGGGTCGGCTTAGAAAACACACATATAAAATATATTTCTCCCTTCAAGACAAAATGAAACTATTAAAGGTTTACAAGTTTTGACTATTTATTTCAAATTGATAATTTCAAAACATATGGTTTGTGAACACCACCATGATGTAGCTTATAGTTAGGGTTGGAAACCTTTTTTTGATGTCATAGGCCACATGGGTTTTGAAAAAAATATTGGTAACATAATATTTCAACCTTTATATTTCTCATTTAGTAATAATTACTTATTAGTCTAATTTTATGAATACAATTGTTGGTTTGCTCAATCTTTTGTGGGTCAGATACATCCCATGGGTTATAAGTTGCCGACGGCGAGATTCTGACTCCTCTATTTTTCTACTCTCTGACTCCTACATAAATGGCTAAAATATATTAATTATAATAACAAACTTACTGTGGTAAAATGCTCCAATAAAGATCATTTCTTGAGAAGCATCTTTGTAACTGTGAATTTATATATTTAAATAAATTTATCATTCAAAATTATGAACATTGGTCGTAAAGGATAAAAAAAAGTATAGAATTAAAATTATATAATTACCATATATTTTTATAATATTATAAGTTATTATTTTGAGGCCGGAGACGGTACATTTTTACTAGAGATGTACCGATTCAGTAAAACCTATTACCGATTGTTTAAAATAATTGTTCATGCTAAGATTATTTACACTGATTAGTCCCGATTATCAGTGCATAATCCAAAACCCAAACGCAATGTGTATATAAGTGCTTTTTTGGGGAGGAGGGGGGGATTTTGATCACTAAAGTCCTACCTGGAAAATTTTGCTTTAAATTTTACTTAAAAATAATGATTAATCTACATAATAATCACCGATTACAATTAATTGCTGCTGTACTAATACTAACCCGATAACGATTGATCAGTATCCGCATCTGACTCCCCAGTCCTGCTTAGACACAAAATAAGTATCCTAAGTATGTAACTCGTATGTTCATAAAGTACACACTAAATCAGTATTCTAAGCATTTTTTCATTTTTTGTTTTAAGGCATCGAATGAAAGGTCGGACCGTGCTGTGGAACCCTGGGTGTGATCATGCTGGTATAGCCACTCAAGTGGTGGTCGAGAAGAAATTGTGGAGGGAAGAGAAGAAAACCAGGCACGATCTGGGCAGGGACAAATTTGTTGACAGGATATGGGACTGGAAGAAAGAGTGAGATCATTATTTAGCTTTCACGCTCACTTTTACATTAAATGCTGACGAGCTTACTTTTCCGTGCATGATTGGGGGAGATATGGAAAAGCAGAACATGTCGGGGAAGTTATAACTGTCACTAAAATCAAGGACTTCCCACTTCGGTGGCCGTATGGTTTAAGGTTCTACACTCTCACAATAGACTAGTCTGCCAATGATGGGGAGATTAAGGTTTGAAACTCAGTCGGGTGTACTGAGGGTGGTTTTTCCAAAATGGCTTTTCACTCTTCCTCCATGTGACACCCTCTAAATATAAACTTCCTAATCTCTAAAACCATTAGCGTAATTAGTAGATAAAATTGTAACACAAATGGGTAGTAATATGTGGTGTTATATAAAAAAAAAGGAATTCTTGTAATTGATCAGAAAAAAATTATAATTTGTTCTCTTTGAATTTGGCGTCTTATTCAAACACTATTTTTGATAACCTTTTTATTTATTTTTTAGTGATTTTCAAAATTAATTCTTCAATAAAATTGAGTATTTTGATTTTTTCAACATTAATATTTCAATATTTTCCTCTCAGATAAATTTGGAATTTTTGATCAGGGATAATTTAGGGATTCTTTATGTGATTTTGTGGGCATCCTGAAAAGTAAATCTGTTTAAATATCCATTACAGGAATCCTATCTTTTCATCGAATCATCAATTTTGATACTATATTTAAAATAAGAGTGTGAGGCGCTTTTTATTTTTTTAGCACTGCGTCTTACTACCTGTTCGAGTTATACGCTTATGTACTAATTATGATAGTGGTTTTAGGGATTAGGAATACCATATTTATAGGAAGTGTATCCACATTTTCGGGCAGAGAATGGAAAACCATTTTGGAAACCTATCCTCAGTACACCCGACCGAGATTCGAACCTTGATCTTGCTGTCATTGGCAGTCTAGTCTACTTAGAGAGTAGCGCGTTAGACCATGCAGCCACTGAAGTAGGTAGGAAGCTCTTTCACTTTATATTACAATACAATTATAAATTGGTTATTATCCATAGAGAGCTGTTGTTCATTGTTTATTTGTCTGTTTTTAACATGGTCCAGCTCCCACATTCACTTATATTTAACATAACCCTTGTAGTGAACTTTGTGATCTAGGAAAGGCGATAGAATCTACTTGCAGTTACGAAAACTTGGTTCCTCTTACGACTGGACTCGTGCTTGTTTCACAATGGACCCCAAGCTATGCCGCGCTGTCACGGAAGCTTTTGTCCGACTTCATGAAGAAGGGTTGATCTACCGTAGCAACAGACTCGTCAACTGGTCGTGTACTCTCAAGTCCGCAATATCGGATATTGAGGTTAGTCCAAGGGTTATATATATATATATTAGCAGTCCCGCACGGCGTTGCCCATGAACCACTGTAGTATAATAATTATATAAGCTTGACAACCCCCCCCCC
>CABFOW010003118.1:0-51685 GCA_902141385.1 Timema californicum | reverse complement strand
GAAGAGAGGTGAAAGGTTTACAGAAAAGGCAGTATGTACTTACATGTTAAATTACAATACCCATACTGTAAAATATACTTTTACCCTCAATAAGTTACACTTTCCGTAGATAGTTTAAAATGTAGCACTTAACTAAATCATTGCTCTTTTATTTACATTTTTTGTCTAAATAAAATAATAACTTTTCTTTATATTCTTTGGTTTGATTATTAAAAGTAGGGTGTTTAAAACATTTTTGAAAAATGAGTTGTTTCTTGTCTCTTACTAGAAATAATAAAGGAATATGTATTTAGAAGAAGGTACAGGAAAGGTGAATAGAAAAAAATATTAAAGGAAATGAACACAATATATGGCTTTTACAATGAAAAGGGTGACCTGGCGGTCTAGGGGGGTAAGGTGTCACACTTCTGTGTTGAGGGTCCAGGGTTCAATCCTCGGTCCCGGCACAGATTTATCTGATTGCCAAACCTTTCCTTCACCTCTGACAAGACGTGTATTAATCAAAACTTGTGAATGTGTGATATGCCAGGCCTCCACCGTGGTTCGGATCCCACTTTAAACTGTAGGTCCTCCATCTCATCTCACAATCCCCCTACCATTACACATTAGCGTAAGTGTGTATAACCCGAACTAGTATTAAGACGGTGCTTGTAATAATACAATGAAAATAAAAACACATTTTACACTGCTGCCACTGGACAAAGAGGAAATTTATTGATACCGAAGCAGGTTTTATGAAATGTTGTAATGCACAACTGTGTTTCAAGGTGGACAAAGTGGAACTGCCTGGTCGCACGCTGCTCTCAGTCCCGGGGTACGATCATAAAGTAGAATTTGGGGTTTTGGTCCTATTCGCATACAAAGTGGAGGGCAGCGATGAAGAACTAGTGGTCGCCACAACCCGCGTAGAGACCATGCTTGGTGATACGGCCGTCGCTGTCCACCCCGAGGACCCGCGCTACAAACATCTACACGGCAAGTTTGTCACGCACCCGTTCTGTGACAGGAAGATACCCATCCTAGCAGACGACTTTGTGGAGAGGGAGTTTGGAACAGGTAATCCTGAACAAATCTGTTTCACAATTATTGTATGTATTAATTTATGTATGGACGCATCTTATGTCATTAAATAAATTTAATAGAATTGTAGAAAACAAAGCATAAATGAGTGTAAGAACACAAACATACATTTATAAACACTTCAATATTTCAATGCTAAATGGAATCTTCTAGAGGGAGGTTCATATATTGAAGTATTTGTTAGTATTTTTTAAGTTTATTTGTTCTTAATTCTCTACAATTCTCTGTCCGTATGTTTGTGTTTTTGCATGTGTGTGTGCACCAGTGCGCACATATATGTATTACTGTAAAATAAATGATAAAGAAGGAAACCAATTTGAAAGAATAGCTAGGTTGAACACTAGAAAACAAATAAACTTCTCTCTTCATTTCTCCAATTTTTGGAAGGACCTTTTTAGGAGGGAAACCTTGCACTACATTCAGGCCAAATACGGTATAGTGCAAATTAATAATGATAAAAATGTTGTATCCCTTCAGGTGCTGTGAAAATTACCCCCGCACACGACCAGAATGATTATGATGTTGGACAACGTCATAACTTACCTTTCATCACTATTTTTAACGAAGAGGGCAATGTTGTGGGAGATTGTACACAATTTGTTGTAAGTTATACGTTATTCATATCTGGATCATTGAAAATCTATTAGAATGTGTTCCTCTTGTAGAGAATTGGACACTTGTTTTACATCAAGGGGAAAGCTAACACAGAGTTTAGACGTTTAAAATAGAGATTCATCCAAATATAGCCTAGACTGGACCAGAAGACAGAATTCAATTCCAGACTGAGTACGTTGAGGATAGTCGTATTCTCTTTGGAGATTAATTTTCAATATTGAGTTTGGTAAAGTGTTCATTTTTTGTGAATATTTCATAAACACACAGAAGCAGATATGTATTATTTAACTATACTTGCACAATCATTTTTTTATGTGATCAATACACATTATGGTGTCGGGCAGGCTCGTGGAGTCGGTATATCGAGCCATCAGCTCCTTACTCCGACTCCTTCAGAAATGGTCAAAGTATATTAACTAGTAATAACAATTTTACTGCAATAAAACTCTACAATACAGATCATTTGATGGTAACCTTCTTTGGCATTAAGAATTTATATTTAAATACATTTGTCAAACAAAATTTCAAACATTTATTCTAAAAAATTACATCTTGTGAATGTGAGGAATGCCAGGTCTCCACTGGGGTTCAGATTCCATGTTAAACTGTAGGTCCATCATTTCATCTCACAATCATCCTTTACACATTGGCGTAAGTGCGTATAACCCGAACGGGTAGTAAGACACGGTGCAATAATAATAATAATGATAATGATAATGATGATGATAATACTAATAATAATAATAATCTAAAAAAGTATAAAATTAAAATGATATATTTATATATTTACCATTTATTGTTATAATATTATAAGATTTTATTTTGGAACGTGAATTGGGGTCTGTACATTTTCACCGCTTCAGGTTCCACAGCCTTGGTAATAGTGTTGAGCTGTTTTTTTCCTCCAGGGAATGAAACGATTCCAAGCTAGAAGAGCTGTCATCGAAGCCCTGAAGAAAAAAGGGCTGTATCGTGAGACAAAGGATAACCCAATGGTTGTGCCCATTTGTAGCAGGTCAAAGGATGTGGTGGAGCCTCTGATAAAACCACAATGGTAACTTATTTTTCTTTCACCTTCCATTTATAGTTTTATTACTGATTCAGTGATTAAATATAATAGTATAAGCCTAAATACAACATTATATCTATTTACCAAGAGTAAAGATATAAGTTTGAACAGGCAATGACAGAATCTAAGTGACCTCTAGCCATTCACTACTTTTAAAATAATCAAACTTTTATCTTAGCAAATCTAATTGATTAAAATACTTACAAATTAATTGTGTTTTACTGTCCTCTGCTAAAGAAGGGGACTGATGTACCTTGAAAATTACAAAATTATGTGTCTTAGTTGTGTTTTAATTGTGAACTTTGAGGCTTAAAGTGTTCTGGTGTGTAGGCCTCTCCCTTCTATCATCTTTTCAATGTTTAATTTAAAATAGCTGTTTGGCGCCATTTTTCATTCGTTTGCCAGCAAATACTTGATTTCATTTAAACGCCAATTAAAAAGTCGATGCAGCTAGATTCTTTTAGTCAGGCACTGTGACGCTGACCGTGATAACACTGGTGACGTGTGTTTTCCTCACAGGTACCTCAGCTGTGATGTTATGGCGAAGAACGCGTTGGACTCTGTCCGATCCGGAGAGCTGAAGCTCATTCCAGAGCATTTCAACAAGACTTGGTACCACTGGATGGAAAACTCGAGGTATGTGACTTCAGCTAAACAAGATTCTAAAACGAGCTCTTTCTTCTTGTGGAACATTTCGAAATAAACCTTTAGTTTTTATGTATATGTGTGACGCTGATTAGGAAAGGGGGGAGGGTGATTATTTAATATTTATTAAAAATGTTAGGTGTGTTTGAACACATTTTTTGTTAATCGATTTGTCCTTGAAAATAAAATTCCATACATAAAAGTGTATATATAACGCTATGCACCTCGAATAAAATGAAATTGGAGGATTCCAAGAAGGATGCTGGAAATGGAGGTGGCAGGCAAGAGAACAAGAGGAAGACTCAGGGACAGGTGGGTAGAGGGAGTGAGGAGTGGAGGAAGAAAACTGGTGAGAGGACAGAAGAAAATGGAGAGGATTATGTTCGAGACAGTGGCAGGAAACTGATGATGATGATGATGATGGTGATGAACGTACACTTTCTTACACTTATGTTTATGTCTAATCTGTAGGGACTGGTGTATCTCCAGACAGCTGTGGTGGGGCCATAGGATACCAGCGTACTTTGTGACTGTGGAGGATCCTTCAGTTACAAAAGGAATGGTATGTTGGTTTTTTTTAAACTGTACTCGCAGTTACATAGAGGGATAACAGGAACATTTAGTAAAAACAACATTCAATAAACCTTAACGGGATTCGAAACTCACATCCCCTAGTCAACAGCAATCAAGTCTATCGTGAGAATCACGCTTTGGATCAGTCGACCACTGAAGCAGGTAATGGAATTTAATAACATTAGCTTTACGGCAAACAGAACTTCGGTACATTATTAGAAGGGAATGGGGGAAACTTAATGCTTTTTATAGATGGCTCTAAGATAATGTTGTAATGGTTTTTACTCTCCAACTATTTCTCGCCTGATGTTTGTTGTTTTGTTTTTTTAGGAAATTGACAACGAATATTGGGTCAGCGGACGTTCAGAAGAGGAAGCTCTCGAAAGAGCAGCCAAGAAATTCAATGTTCCTCAATCAAAAATTAAGTTGACCCAAGATGGAGATGTGCTGGACACTTGGTTCTCTTCGAGTCTGTTTCCCTTCTCCATATTTGGCTGGCCAGATCAGGTTAGTTTGTTTACAATAGATATATCTATCTTACAACATTATATCTATCTTTATTGATCACCATCATCATGATGCACAGTTAGGGTCTCTCTCGAACATAAGCCCCTCCATTTACTTCTGTCCTCCCACCACCTTTCTTCCTCCACTCTTCTCCTCTCCTCTCTCCTCCAAACTTCCTTGATCCACTTGTCCCTGCGTCTTCCTCTTGACCTGCTCACCACCTCCGTCTAGAGCACTCTCCCCTCTTCCATCCTCTTCACACATCCATACCACCTGAATCTCACCTCCTTCCTACCCTACAAAGGTTCCTCTCTCTCTCGCCCTTTTATTCCTCGGCTTGTCCCTCCTAGCTTGTATCCTTCTCTTACCCCTGTCCTTCACCCCCCAGGTTTCTGATGCATACTGCAATATTGGGACATAGTACGCCCTGTACATCATATATTAATATATTTTAAATATGTTGAATGAAGTTCCATAGTCTTAACCCCTGTCTTGTTAACACATTTAAATTACTACATATTATGGTTGTTTTTACTAGACCGAAGAACTAAAGATATTCTACCCAGGTACACTGCTTGAAACTGGACACGACATCCTGTTTTTCTGGGTGGCACGCATGGTCTTTTTTGGTCAGAAATTGTTGAATAAACTTCCCTTCAGAGAGGTATACCTTCATCCCATGGTCAGGGACGCTCACGGCAGGAAAATGAGCAAATCTCTGGGAAATGTCATCGACCCGATGGATGTCATCATGGGTGTATCTTTGGAGGTAAGGAAATGGTCCCTTTTTAAATCATGGCGTGTAAATTAAGGTGATATTAAAACACATACTTATTAATTAATATAAACAAAGGAAAAATGGTACCTAACGGTTGTATTAGATTAAAGATTACAAAGAGGATATAAGGGCAAGCCCTACACATTTACCAGACAACTGTAGGCATCCAAGTTCGCTATTCAAACACACAATTATGTAATATTTGGGGTAAATCAGTTCCTCTCTTCTGGAGAAGAGAGTAAGACATATCGAACCCAGGACTCTTAACTCAGTAGATATACATGCTATCGGCTGAGTGAAGGTGTCGGCTAATGCTATATTCGTTATGGTATTTTGTAGAGCATCAGTTTTCCATTCTTGTCCCGAAATAAGGGATTCTAAAATTCTCGTTCCCGATCTAATATTGGCAATATTTTTTTAGTGTAATTTTATTTCCTGTGTTCTTTTATATTGTTATTGATTTATTTTACAGCAACTTCATTTGCAGCTGAATGAGAGTAATTTAGACCCTAAAGAGGTAGAGAAAGCCAAAGACGGTCAGAAACAAGACTATCCTAACGGCATCCCAGAGTGCGGGACTGATGCGTTGAGGTTTGCTCTCTGTGCGTACATCATGCAAGGTACGATAGAGCCTTCTCTACATTCTGTTATCTGTGCATGTATTTGTACACACTCAAATCAACCGTTTACAGTCTCTGTCTGGGTCAGTTTAGTAAAAATGCCTCTGTATTCATATATCTTCCACCATTCTTCCCCCTTTAATTGCTTCCATTCTTCTCCTCTCACTTTCACACTCTCTGTTTTCTGCTCCTCCCATTACGCTAATGAGCTAGGGAGGAGGAAAGTTGAATGAAAAGGAAGTGTACCCACGTGTGCATGTAGTGAGAGTGGAAAACCATTTTGGGAATAAAAACTTCAGTACATTTGAGCTCCCTGTCATCGGCATTCTAGTCTAACTCGAGGATGATACCTTAAAACATGTGGCCACTGAAACCACATTATTAACTCCTAACCTATAGGGATAGCCAAAGATTAAAAATGTTGCTAGAAGGTCAAATATAAGGGATGAATATTAGATTAGTCGAGACTGAGATCCTTGAAAAAAAGTTTTTGATGTTTCAAGTGAAATTTGTTTTTTAACTTTAATACTGGTTAATGTTCACTTAACATAAAGGTTATCCTCGTGTGTTTAAATGGAAGTGATCACAATGCAGTCAACTTAACATTCACCATGCAGTTAACTTAACGTTCATAATGGAGTTAACTTAACGTTTTCTTGCAGTTCACTTAACTTAATAGATGTCCTGGGAGGTCTTTCACATTAAGTGAATGTTACTTGAAGGAGGTGACCTGGCGGTCTAAGGGTAAGGTGTCAGACTTCTGTGCTGGCGGCCGGGGTTCAATCCTCGGTCCCGGCACAGATTTATCTGATTGCCAAACCCTTCCTTCACCTCTGACAAGACATCTTGTGAATGTGGGGAATGCCAGGCCTCCACTGTGGTTCGGATTCCACGTTAAACTGTAGGTCCTCCATTTCATCTCACAATCACCCTACCATTACACATTAGCGTAAGTGCGTATAACCCGAACGGGTAGTAAGACGCGGTGCTAATAATAATAATAATACTTGAAGGATATCATGTGATCTAGCCGGCCAGTCATTATGTGAGTGACGCCTACATTGCTATTTAGTAATTCATTTGTTGGTTTTTTGACCATGGTTTATTCTTTAGCTTCAGTTCTAGTGATCGAACATTGAATCGAATTAATTAAACTGAAATAGGAAAATTAAATTTATCAAAAAAGTTTAATGATAAAAATTTATTATATTGATATAAAACAGTAAACATAGGTGCTCTAGAAGGCAGATGTTTGGCTCGAGTTGTTACGTTAAGCTATGTGAATCATGATCACACATCTATTTTCTTAAATTAAGTGAAAGCTACGTTAAGTTAAAGTTAAATTGAGCTTGATCCTGGCATAGTGGTGGTTCAGAACCAATTTCAATAATTTATCAAAAGGTGAACTTAACAACCATCCCCTAACCCCCCTCCACCCACCAGTAATTTATCACTTAACTGAATGTATGAATGTTATCGTGAATGGATTATAAGAAACTGTTTTAACATTTAGTTAGTATTTGTATTTTGTTTTACTTGTTTTATTATATTTATATCTCTTTTTATGTTCACAATTTTTTCCACAATTTGGATTCGATATTTGAGTTTGTGAAATATTAGATTCAGTCCAACTTTAATCAATAACTATATAATTACCACTAATAAGAGAGTAAAATGTTATCATTGTTGACTGTAAATATATGTTTGTAATATCCAAAAGACCCTTTCTATGAAAGTTAACCGATAGTTGTCATACCTATAACTATGATCTAATGCTGTGCTCTATTTAAAGGAACTTTATTTATGTTTACATATTTCATGGGAAAACTTGCTTTTCAGCTGTTTTTTTTTTAATTTATGCTTCTCAACAGGTCGTGACATCAACTTGGACATTTTACGTGTGCAGGGATATAGATTTTTCTGCAACAAGTTATGGAATGCAACCAAGTTTGCCCTCTTATATTTAGGGAATGATTTTCAACCTTCGTCTCATATTAATGATAAAGTAAGTTATAAAAGTGATTCTATTGGTGATGGTCGAGGTGTCTTTAGCGATAAAACAGAAAATATCTTGAAACAGTCGAGTGAGATCCGGTCAATAGTGTCTAGCTGTGTGAGACGGGAGAATCTTGTGAAGTCGGATGCGTGTACAAGTTTGGACAAGTTTCTCGGCGATCATAGCTACTTGGACGGATTCAGTCCGACACAAGCTGATGCAGTTGTTTACAAGAATATAGGAAGTGAACGATTGCATGACAAGTATCCACACCTTGTCAGATGGCAAAGACACGTCCGCAGTTTGATTTCTGACAAGGTTCCGTTCCTACCTTGTGATTGGCTGGTCTCTGAGGACAGTAGCGAGTCAAAGGTGGGGAGATTAACTTACGTTATTGTTAAATGTTAACATTTAATTAGTTCTTATTTTACTCGCTTAGGTGGCCGCATGGTCTAACGTGGTACTCTCGCTTTGGACTTGACTGCCTAAGACTCGAAGACCAGGGTTTGATCCCGGTCAGGTGCACTGAGGTGGTTTTTCTTAAAGGTTTTTCCATCCTCCCTTCACACAAATGAAGGTGCAAATCCTTTAAATCAAACCTTCACAATCCCTAACACATTAGTGTAATTGGTATAAAGGTACATAGGACACAGTGCTTGAAAAAATTTGTTATTTTTATTAATTTCCAGATCATTCTATACATTTCTATTAGAGAAATCTCAATTCCATTCCTCAGCCAATTTAAATATATGCAACAGCTCAGAATGGCATTAATTGACTATAAATTGCGTATTTTAGCTTTTAATATTTTTATTGGTGAAGGCCTTCATAATTCTTGAAGCCGGAATCTTTTCTGAGGTGAAGTCGAAGCTGATATCTGTTTCAAAGCCTAGCACACCCCTATGATATTTATTTACATACATAAATGTAATGTATTTGTAAAAGTGTAAATTGTAAAAAGAAAAGACCATACTTAATCTTTATAAGGTCACCAAGACAAAGGTCATGTCGAGGGCATTTACTTCAAATAATCTGATAAGCAACACAATTATTTCCCACTCTCTTTGATGGTTGCATGGTCTAAGGCTCTGCCCGTACAATAGACTGGACTATCGTTGACGGGGAGATTGGGGTTCGATCGCAGATGGGTATACTGAAGGTGGTATTTCCCAAATTGTTACCTACTCTCTCTCTCTCCACACAAATGCGGGTACATCTCTTCATCCATTAGCCTTGTGAATTCACAAGCGTATAACCCGAACGAGTGATAAGATGCGGTGCTAATTACAAACATTATTTATCCAAACTCCATTAGTGCAAATATTTGTACAGCCCAAGCAGATAATGAGATGTAATGTATTATAATTTAATCAGACAGTGTAAATGTGTTTCTTAGTCTAGAAACACACACTTATATAATTATACATATCATAACTAAGGATTTCTATTTATAAATTGCATATCAGCTAATCGGCAACGAGTCGCCAATGGACCTTTGGATGTTGAGCCGCGTGGTGGCGGCCGTCGACTCGTGCAATCAAGGCTTTGAGACATATGACTTTGCGGGGGCGACCACGGCCTGCTACAACCTGTGGCTCTATGATTTGTGCGATGTGTACCTGGAGTATCTGAAACCAGTATTCCAGAGCGGGGACACCGCGGCCATCTCCACTGCCAAACAGACCTTGTACACTTGTCTCGACTACGGCCTTCGTCTCCTCTCGCCGTTCATGCCCTTTATTACGGAGGAATTGTACCAAAGACTACCACGTGTACCCGTCGTAGAGTTTCCTAGTATTTGTGTGGCTGCTTACCCTGAACTGGAACAGGTGAGTCCAAGAACTCAAAACAAATGTAGTGTAAATAATATGGGTGTGCAAAGTTCCCTTTTTCAATTCGAAGTGAACTCGAATCGAATATATGAAATATTCCCGAAGGCGAATTAAAGTTTGAATATTTTATTTTAGTTTTTCTCATGTTGAAAAAAATATGATATTCTGGTTGTTTGTAATATTTTATGACACTGATAAATCAAGGTTATTATCACAGCATGCAATTTCTCCATATTAATATTATTTTATAAAGACAAAACAGTTCCTAATGACTATTATTGAACAGAAATCGAGTATTTTATCTGTCATCATTTTTACTGGCCAAGCTTTGAAGCCATAATTTGTTTTGAAGGTAAGTCGGAGCTGATGTTTGTTTTGAAGCCACGTCGAAGTTTTGAAGCTTCGCACACTTCTAGTAAACAGTATAAATGTGTTTTTTTAGGTGATTTTTTCTCCCCATAAAACCTTATAATTCCCTTTAGGCTCTAATGTTATATGTTTCTATTTACCTTTCTTGTACCTTCTTCTAAATATAATACAATTAGTTCATCTTTCCTTGTTTTTAGCAATTTTCCTTATTGTATAATAATTTAACCATTGGGTCACCTCATTGTTGAAACAACCAATCAGTAATGTTTTTCTAGAGTCCCTGGAGGGATACTGAAATAGAATCAGGGCTGGACTTCATTCAGAAGATCGTGCGTCTAGTGAGATCAGCTCGTGCCGATTACAACCTCCTCAACAAGGTCAAGACAGAAGGTTGGCTATGCTCATAGAAATTGATTCAATTTG
Source organism: Timema californicum (assembly GCA_902141385.1). Taxonomy (NCBI): domain Eukaryota; kingdom Metazoa; phylum Arthropoda; class Insecta; order Phasmatodea; family Timematidae; genus Timema; species Timema californicum. The sequence goes on along the minus strand of CABFOW010003118.1, from coordinate 41,178 downwards.
GACGCACAAGTATACATATGTTTTGTGTTTATTATAGTTTTTCCTTGGGTCTTGGCTGGCTTGGTACTCAGCTTATACTTCAAAGCTAATATTATAAGCACAGATGTTATGATCAAATGTTAAATTTCCCTATTTTGGTAATAAATAAAATGATAGAATATTAGGAAAATGGTAGAACACAAATAAAAGTAAAACACCAACACATATTTCCCTCTTTAAAATTGTATTATATTTGGAGAGGTAGATAGGAATATATAAAAGGGACGGACATAATATGACTTTTACAATGATAATAAGAACACAGTTCACACTTTACATTGCTGCTACTGGACAAAGGAGTAATAGAAAACCAAAAAAACACAAAAGTATGAAAAAAGAAATTGGTAAAGAATGATAGGACACTCAGATAGGAACCCGCCTCGGTGGCGTAGTTGGCTAACGCGCTTGTCGTGTTGAGCTCGACTGCTGAGGACAGGGAGATCGAGGTTCGAATCTCGGTCGGGTGAAATGGGGGTGGTTTTTCCTAAATGGTTTATCACTCTCCCTCCACGCAAATGCAGGTTCACTTCCTCTAATTCAACCTTCCTAATTCATTAGAGTAATTAGTACTTAAAGCGTATAACCTGAACGGGTAGTAAGATGCGGTGCTAATTATTATTATTATTATTATTATTATTATTATTGTTATTATTATTGTTATTGTTATTGTTATTATTATTATTATTGTTAGTGTTAGTGTTAGTGTTAAGTGTGAACTGTGTTGTTCTTTTCATTGTATAGGCCATATTGTGTTCGTCCCCCTTTTATATTTATATGTTTCTATCCACCTTTCCTATACCTTCTTCCAAATATAATACAATTACCTCATAAAGCGAAAAGAGGTTTTCCTTATATCTAAGTGTCTGATCATTTTTTAAAAAAAGGATTTGATTCGAAACTCAATCAGTAAGTAAATGTGTAATTGAATGTTTCTTGTGACCTCTAGCGTATGTAGTGTGTTCCGACGGTGGTGTGTCAGCTACAGTCAGCAAATTCCAGTCAGCTCTGTCAACATTAGCTTATTGTAGCAAGGTGGAGGTGAATCCTGACTCCTTGCCATCCGGCTGTGCTATCCTCACAGTTTCTGACAAATGTGAAGTTCACCTGCTTCTAAAGGTGAGACCTGACCCAGTCCAGTGCTATCAATCATATGACATTTGTAGGAACCCACTTCAGTGGCTCATGGTCTAGAACAGAGGTCCCCAACCTTTTCGTACCTTAGAGCACATTCAAAACTAACGCTAGTGTGGTGGGCACCAATCACTTTTTAAAGGTAAGTTTATAGCCGAACATAATTAATATTGCAAAAAACACACATACAAAAATACATATTATTAAAAAAAATGGTGAGTTTGAAATTTAAAAAAATAATATTTAAATACGCGTATAAAATAATGCAAATGGTGGTCACGCAAAGTTAGTCCAAAACCAGTTTAAACAACTGAAACCATCTTTACCAAACCAAAAGTCAATGTCAATAAATAAATAAAAAATACTGCTTTATTTACAGTTTTAACAAGACCAAAATAAATACACTTAGGGAACTATTTAACTACTCCCCGCCATTTTGGTGGTTTGGTACATTTATAAAATAGATGTTTATTCTGTGTTTATTCAGGCAACAAAGCTGGGTGGACCCATGTCAAGATATTTACAAAGGAAATAGGAAGTATTTGGACAGTAGCACTGTTTTGATTATGGCTAGGAAACAGAAGCTGTGTCAAGGGAAGTGTAGTGATCATCATCAATGTGATCATAATATTAGGATGTGTCTTATATTCGGGTCATTATGGCATACATGTATAATTTTCATTTAGACATTTATTTTATTTATTTTAGATCTAAATTATATAATATTTATTTAACACCTTGACTCGGTCAGTAGCTTGTCTGTTTAGTGAGCTAAGGGTCCAGGTTCGATTCCTGGCATAGCAAAAAAGAAAAGAAAAAAAAATGTGTAATTGGTGAAAAGTGGGTTTGAACTTTCACAGTGATAAATTGACGTTTGGGGACTGGATGTTGTGGCTATCCTAGTCTTTAAGTTAGATTATAAGACATGAAACTACGACAGGCCTAGCCAGCCGGTAATGGAAAATATATGGCTTGAATTAAAAACTGACCACAGGACACAGGCTGCAAACATTAATGGATATGAAAAAATATATTACTTGCATTATGCCCCAATAACTCGAACTAAGTTAAATTATTATTATCATCATCACCGCACTTACGCTAATGTGTAATGGTAAGGTGATTGTGAGATGAAATGGAGGACCTACAGTTTAACGTGGAATCCGAATCACGGCGGAGGCCTGGCATTCCAAACATTCACAAGTTGTGATTAATACACGTCTTGTCAGAGGTGAAGGAAGGGTTTGAATCCCGGACCTCCAGCACAGAAGTCCGACACCTTACTCATAGACCGCTAGGTCACCTACAAAGTTAAAGATAAATTATATCTGAGGGTGCACGAACAAATAAGCCTACACAATATTGATCTCTATCTTTGTCATTTATTAATACACGTATTGATTCTTTGAGTGTTTTTTCATTGGTAATTTTGGCACTCAACATACTAATAAAAGTGTATTTCAGGGATTGATCGAGCCGGAGAAAGAACTATCCAAACTGAACAAGAAACGTGAGACATTGGAGCAGCAGGTGACAAAGCTGAACCAAGTCATGTCAGCCACAGATTATGAAGTCAAGGTTCCTGTCGAAGTGCGACAAACAAACTCTGAGAAGTTAATTGCATCTGAGGGAGAGCTTTCTCGTCTGCAAGCTGCTGTGGCAGCGCTCAAGACCATGGAATAAAAATGTCATTCTTAGGGTTTACGATTTGATTGTAAAGTTAAAATAATTGACCCCTAATAGTTCTTCCTTTCTAAGAAAGTGGCTTTTAAAAAAATAATTTAAACTCTATTTAATCTTTTATTAAGGAAAATGTACTTTAAATAATAATAAATAAAATATTTCAACTGCCCTATTATATTTACTATGGCTGTGGAAATCTTTACGTTTTCAATTTCCCAATAGAAGCCTAATGTGCCCTGAAAATTACTGTGACGTGTTTTAATTTAAATATGAATTTGGAGTCCTGAACTATCCTTTTATATGTCTCAAGTTTCAGGTGTAAGCTGTTATTTATTTTTCAAACTTTATATGTATTTATTTGTTTTACATACTTATTTTATAATCATTATTTCTTCTACTCAAAGCTTTCGATATTTTCTATCTGATAGATTCATAGACCCTAAATTATGATGAATAAATTTTTGAAATTTCATCTTGAAAATTATTTTATAGCAACCTGTTTTATATGTCATCCCATTCGTGAATTTTCCCAGTTCATTAATCAGACATATTTCATGAACTGGGCGAAAAGTAGACGAGTCCATTAACTATGCATAGCGTATTCTCAGAGCGTTATCGGATTCATAAACTGGACGAGTTATTGCCTGGTCCGTGAAATGGACAAGCAAACAACAGGTTTGGTCTTTAAGATGATTTAACTTTAAATCGTTTTAGAATGGTAAGTTAGGTTGGGTTAGTTGATCAAGAAACTCGAACCGGTCAAGTGTGATGTAAGTAAATGGCACAGTAGGCCACCATTCTGACAGCATCGCTTCTGATGGGGCCGGAATCATTTCATGCAGTATCCAAGACGTTTGTATGTAACACAGGCATCTATGTATTACAAAACTTTGTATGTAGATCAGGGAAGAATAATATGTATGTATATTTTACCCATGATTAGTTGCTTCAAATTTTAGGGTCGAAAAAAGGGCTGAACTGGTTTAGCCCGTAACAACTTGATCACGGTTTGCTTGAACAAATTCTAATTCAATCTTGAACTTTCTGAACTTAAGAGGTGTTCATTTTCAGTTCAAGTAACATCCATTGCTTGTTCAGTTTTACTAGCGATTTGTGATCTTTATTTATTCTCCTTTTATATACTGATAAATAAAATTATATTCCATTCACGGTAGGAGTTACTCTTTTCCTACCAATATCCTACTATATAGTAGATTTATGGTAGGAAAAAAGGCCTTTCAGAAGTCAATTCCTACGGTGAATGGAATTATACCTCCAAAGTAAAATGAGGTTTTTCTTAATACAGTAAACTCCAAACTATCCGCCTTGCAGCTTAACCGTGGCATCGCCAACAACAAGGCTACTTATTGTTGTATTCAGTAAATTCCCAGAGGGGCAAAAGGTGTCTGCAAGGAGGCCTTTCGGGATTGTACCTTCTTAATTAACTGGAACGGGAAGACAAGCTGATGTAATGGAAAATATATAGCGGGAAAAGGATGCGATGAAGCAAAAGACTAATACAAACTTTAAGTGAATCTTAGTGCATGAAATATAATTATGTGTTCATAGACGCACACAAGATAGGTGAGCACTAGTTTGAATTGAATGTGCCACAATCTCTTGTTTTACTAAATATCTGAATTATCTAATGGCACACACCCATTACAATTTCACGTGAAAAGAACAGATTGTTTCCTCTTTTTTTTTCATGAATTAATGTTATTTACTTTGATTATCTATATTGATAAACATCCTCATCGCCAATTTATGCACTGTTTTACACTTGAACAGGGTTCTGGAAGTCCACTAAATAATCACTTAACAAACATGAACAACAAAAGCGTCGGCCATTGTTTTTCCTGACTCTCATCCCATACTGCCAACCTCTCAAACATTATCATACAATGCAGTATCTGATCTAGAAAGTTGATGATAGCATAAGCTGAAGAGAATAAAAATCAATTACAAGTTGCCAATTATTTTATTAGTCATTAATTTACACAGAGTACTACGGTATTTATCACAGCTTTCTATATAAATGTGGGATAGTTAAACAATATTTGTGAGTTTAGCTTATTTATTTAAAAATAATAGTTTTGCAAATCAGAGTAGCAATATATTTACAGTTCATAATATGTTGTACATAATTCTTGATAAACATGTCTCAACCTCAAATTGAAAGACTGATACTGAAGTAATAGTTCAAATATGTGATTTGAGCACAATTTAACCAACAATAAACCTCCATAGAATACACAAAACAATGTGATATGGTTTTAAACAACACATATATAAGTTGCAATAAGCAATATAACAATTATACAATAGCCATATGGAATTATTAATCTCTTAAAACTCAATTAGACCATACAACACTAGTTCATAGCTTACATATAAACAATGTAAATAATAACTTACTCAAGTCTCTGTAATTTTTGGACATTTTAGTTTTTTCAAACAAAACCTTCATTCTATTTTAAGCATAAATAGACAAACATACAACATTTTTAGACATTATATTAGCATTCAATTAGAAAAATCAACATTTAACTATAGAAAAGAAATTAGTTTATAAAAGTCTCACATTACACTACCCCAAGTACCTATGTAGACCACCGATTTACTTCATTAAAGTATTTTCTGTAGGCTATTAAATTTTTTTTTGTCAAGGATAAGTATCAATTAAATTCAATTCCAATGTTTTCATAGATACCATTTTGTTTTACTATTTTACAGTGTACAGTAATTTTAACAGACACAGTGACGTAGCCAGGATTTCATATCTTTGGGGGGGAGGGGCCAAAAGGAAAGTTACTCCTTCCCATCCATCAGCCTGATCAGGGGCTCCATACCCCCACTCTTTGCAACGAGTGCAAGTAAACATTGACATTGTGTCAGATCACAGTACACTAAACTCAAACAAGCATTCCATGGTATTGATAGACTATAGGTTATAGAATATTATCAAGTCAAGAAACCATAGAAAAATGCAAAAACTATATATATGGTATATGGAGTAGGCGAACGCTTGTCTACATCACTGACATATTAACAAGAAAAACTATAACAAAACCTTAAATTTATACATGAAAGGAGCTTCGAAGAAAGTTATCAAGACAAATAAGAAACACAGTTTCCACTGAAAAATTAAATGAAATTTGGCCCTTAAAATAATCACATCCGACAGTAAATTAGTTGGAATATTAAGTATTATAAGCTTATGTTCGAAGCTAAATCACACCAAAATGTAGTTTAACTTATTCTCCACTTGACAATAGTAAGATTTTGATCAGTAAAATAGTTTTTTTTTCATTTTAAAATAAATATTTTTTAATAATGTCTTTTTTTAAATATAAAATGGTTTCATATTTGCCGTTATTTGATGTAGTTTCCAGTTTATCGCACTATGATGTAATGCCTGGTTATATTTGTTAGCAATTTAAATTACATGTTATCTACAAAGTGCTCTTAAAGTTATTTGGTTAATTTATCAAGTGTATCCAAATTGAACCATATTTTTTAAGATTTACAAGAGAAAAAAATCCAATGTTATTTTAAAAATTCTTTCATAATATAATATGTTTCAAGTGTGAGAATAAATATTTAAATTCTACTTAATAACATGTTCTCCGTGATATGTTATAACATATACAAGCTACCAAACTCTCCAGTGCAACATATCATACATAACATTACTTCCAAATAACATTTTTGTTTCTGGATACAAGCTATCGCCATGCCAAATATTTAGTCAACATTTACATGGTACAATGTAAAGTATATCTAATGAAGTAAATTTACCTCAGCAGAGGTAAAGAATGTTTGGACAACTTGACCTTCACAAGAAATAATTGCATAACATACTTTTACAAAACATAATTCTTCTGCATAGATAAACTTTGTTCCGATAGAATATATAATTTTAAAAGTTAACATATTTTGTAAAAACTATTTTGATATTTACTGGTTACAGAACATATATAGGCATATTGTTACAATAAAATAAATTATCTACACACAGTGAAGAATTACATTGATTGAACTAATATTTGTAACTATCTACTAATTTAGCATAGTTTTGCTGATTAAAGGTTAGAGGTTTAAAACTTTAGTTTTATCCAAACTTAAGAGGTATAAAGACATAGAAGGATGATAATTCGGCTTTATTGATGAAAAATAAAAGAATACGGTGAACAATTTTCACTCTGTTCATCGAAGTAGGCCTAATCATTTCATTTCGATTCTTTTCTTCATTCAGTTCATTTCGATTCTTTTCTTCATTCAGTTAAAATTGTTTTTTAATGACAGATAATTAATTAAATGGTGAGATTATAAAAAAGGAACATTAAGAGTAATTAATTCTTTAAGAAACCAAGAATCTATGACACTTGCACAATAAAAAGAGTAAAAACAGTTCACACTACACTGCCAAAGAGCAACAAAAACTGAGTTGAATTATATCCCCCCCAAGTTTATCTCAGTATAAAGAGTGAACTGGTGTTCCACTACAAAGGTCGCAAGCTGAGAAAATTTGGAGGGTACACCACTTTATAAGGTGGTGATGTAAGGAACGCGAGATAAGGGCAGGTTTTTATAACAAAACATTTTTCGCCCAAAATGAACCAAAAATTGCTCCAATACAAACATAAGAATTTAATTTTCTTCGCCTGATGATATCAACGGTTGTTGAATATCTGTCAAGAATGTTCTGGAATTTAATTACAACTTTTTCTCTTCATTTAAAAAGTTTCTCATCTAATGTCGCTGAGCTCGTTACAGATATTCAACAACTGTTGATATCACCACGTGAAGAAAATTAAACTATATATTTGGACTGAAGCCATATTTGATTTATTTTGACCAAATAAATGTTTTGCTATAAAAAGTGCACACATACTGCCCTTTGTTTATGTCCCACTCCAAGTCCCCAGTGCACCAATAGCAGCACCAAAGGACGAGATATAATAGAACACCAAGATGGAATAACATTTAGCTAAATATGAAGTGATGTGATAGGGAAGTAAACCAACCTGGGACGATAGTTATTTCTTCACACGTCAATATTCTGATACATTTCCTTTTTCATAAACAAAAAACACAGACACAAATAAATTGGCAGCTTCATTCAAGTGTCAATTTATTTTTATCCAGGTTTTTTTTGTATGAAAAAGGAATATTTTCTAAAGTTTAAAATCATGTGAAAATGTAAATAGTCCACACACACACACAAAAAAAATAGTTCTCTATTAGGTCGGCTTTCTCCCCTATCATTTACGTTAAATTAATTCACAGACCCATATGCAAGAAAGCCACCAAGTGAATACTTAGTGTGAGTGGACCATTAGTGTTCCTGAGACTACACTAACACACCGCTAAGCATTTGTTCTTGCATACCAACACAAGTGTTTCAACACTTGTTATGCATTTCTAAGTCATTAAGAAATTATTAATTTTTATTACAAGATGTGTGATTTTTTTCATAACACCGAAATTGAGAAAAAATAAGGTAATACAAATTAGTGGATGGAAATAAGTGGTGAGATCCACCCGTATAGGAAAAAATATTAAATGCACAGTTGTGACAACTTTTATTTAGTAGGTTTTTAGCACCACGTTACTACCTGTTCGTCTTGTACTAATTGCGCTAATGGGTTAAGGATTAGGGAGGTTAGATTAAGAAGAGAGTGGAAACCAATTTAGGAGAAACCACCCTCAGTGCTCCTGACTGGATTCAAACCTCGACCTCCCCGTCATAGACAGTTTAGTGTACTGTGAGAGTAGTGCCTTAGACTATACAGCCACCGAAGCGGGTGTTCTGGTAATTATTACTGAAGACAACTTTCTGTTGTCCAGAGAAAGGTGACAATGATATATACAAGTGTTTTGGGTTTTTAATTTAGTTTGTGCTTCATTTTTCTACAGTTCAACCATCTTTATATAATGTTGCATTATAACTCACATGTTACATTTTATTTCATATTTATTTACTTTAGATGAAAACGTAAAACAAAACGAATTAATATTTTGGTCTAATTTTGTATTTTGATTTGTGTAAATACGTTTGCTACAAAAAAGATATATGTCAGTATTGTGCATTAGAACCGATGCTGTGTTTACATTAATTTTGGCCTTGAGTTATTCGAAACAGTTACATGTCAATTAGACAAGCGACGAGTTACATGTCAATTAGACAAGCGATGCCAATTTAAATCACTTTTGAAAGCAAATGAATGGACAACTGGAGTTATGTTTTTCCCCCTCTTTCTCTACATGAGCTGTCTTCAATTGTTTCCATTCAATAGTGAGGCCAAGAAAGAGATGGGACGAGTAGATAACAGAAAGTGTGCAAGTGAGAGGAGAATAATGGAAGTGATTAAAAGAGGAACAATGGTGGAAGGATATAGGAAGATGATGTTAATATTTAAGCCACTGCCCGTCGGGCATCTTCACTATTAAATATTACAAAATATATCATTTTGTCATTGTACAAATATTAACATTAATAATAGCAACAGAATACTTCATTAAATGCACGAGAGGTCAATAAAATGTAATAGCACCAACAAAATATTTGGATAAAATTACTTCATTTTAACTAGATACATTTGATAGTCTAAATCTATAGTCACAAGATTATAATAATTGAGAGATGCAGTTAGATTGGTTATCAAAGAAGTAATATTATCTGTTGTTAAGAAATTAATATTTGTAAGCATAAACAGTTTGATCAAAAAAGAAAAAGAAAAGTATCTGTATAATTGTACAAATATTATCTATCTATCATTAATTTTTGAAAAGTGAGAATAATCTTTATTTAAAATGATAAAACTGTAAGAAGAAAGAGCTTAGTTTAAATGATAGTACCTAATGGTCCAATAAGATATTTTTATATTATCTAGGGGCATGCAACACAGCACTTAAAGATAACTATAATGGAACAATTCAAATAAAATTTTATTCCTGAGCAGTGATGTAACAATTATCTGATACTTTGAAAGTATTGATAACGAGTGAACAAGACTAACAAAGCATTATTCAAGATATTTAAAGTGTACTCACAAAGCAAGCCGACTATGTCAGAACTCTTCTTGTAAATTAACTTAAATCTAGAACAGACCCAACATCCCCCCCCCCCNCCCCCCCCCCCCCGGCAGTTAATTCATCACTAATGATAAACTAATGATCACACCAGGAATCAAACCCATGACTCTTATCTCAGTAGATAGATTTGTTATCGTGTGAGGTCTTACTTAAAATCAGAAGCAATTAAAATGGTTAAAATGAGTCCATAGAAAGTTTAATTTTAGCAAACAAAACATTAATATTTCTTTGAAGAAAAAAAACGCATCCTCAAAGTTTTAATTTCAATTAGAATTGGGTCAAATCTAATATTTATAAATGTGAATCTTTATTTAACTTTCAAATAACACATTTGAATCTGAATATTGCAAAAAAAATTATGAACCTCAGAAGAAATAGAAATATAATGGAATAATGAAAAATACAAATAGTAAATAATAAAGGTTAACATTCTTCTTATAATCCATTCATTACAACATTCATACATTCAGTTAAGTGTTAAATTACCGGTCTGGGGTTTGGTTGTTGAGTTTGTCCTCTAATTAAATTGGTTTTGAACCAACTATAGGGGGTATTAGAGCTTTAAAACCAATTTAAATTAAAAAATAGATTTTTTTAAGGATATAAGTCTTGAATACCTGAATCTCGAATATCCTTAGAATTCGAGGATAGTATCCCTGATTTAATTTTTTTTAGCAAGTGAATTGGGTTAAAGGTAAGAAGAATAGCCAGCACACTTCCACGATTAACGATGGGGTGGAAATTATTGAGAAAAAACCATCATATAAAAATTTAAACAACTTTAGTCTGTGTGTGAATTCAACAAATGTTTTGATATTCACAATCAAAATAACATCTCAAATATCCACATGATAAACTATTTTTTATGAATGTGATATTTACCAAACTAAGCAACAACTTTGACTGATAGTTAAAGATGTAAATTAGTTATGTAAAGCCAACTTAAACTTAGTTAAAAGCCTGCAAGTTAAAGTGTTGGGTTATTTTTTTAAGGGTTTTCTAATAGATCTATTTTTGTCAAATAAAAAAAAATCCACAAAATTGATTGGGTCTTGTGAAATTTATCATAAGATGGAACATTAGACAAAGTTAAGACCACTTTTAAATTAATTTAAATAACCTATATTTTAATATAATTCTTTTTAGCAAATTTAAAGTAACAGAACCATGATTCGAAAAATATCTAAACCTTTCATTTGCATCCTTTTTACATCAGAATTATTCAAGCTATAATTTACACGACGACAACTTTTTATATTTTCTCGTGGACAAGAATTAACCATTTTGATTCAAAATTAATATTGATTTTGTTTTTTTGCTAAGCTCACACAAGAGCCTAGTCGATATAAGTTTATTAGATTCTTAATTAAATCCCTAAAATGGACATTCATGTACTACACAGCCAGGTATTTCAAAATATTTTATTGGAAAATTTGAACTAATATGAGTATGTAAGCCTGTAAACTTGTTAACATATTTCAAAGATATCATCCAAAATTCATCCTGACAAAAAAAAATTACTTCTAATCGACTTGAATAAATCATTTTCAAAATTTCAAGGTCACCTTTTTAATTTTAGTGAAATATTTCACCAGTGATGTGTAACTATAGAGAGCAAATAAAAATGTGAGACCAAAACACAGTACAACTTTTATTTTACCTCCTCTGCTGCTACTACTATTACTACTACTTATTAAACTGACACTAACACGAGGGTCCATTAGTAATAATTACACCAATATCTTGAATTTTTGCAATATATATTAATATCAATTTTCTAACAGTTCCATTGAAAGCAAAGAAGTTTAATTTAAAATTGTATTTCAAAATTTTTACAAACAGAAAAGTTGTCAAATATGGTTTTCATTCAAATTTTTCGTCATTCATGTTTTATGTTTTTTTTAATATAGAAGATTGGTCTGGCGAGAGTGTGTAAAATACTCAACCCCCTAAAAATAGAAAAGACACGTTACTGTAACTTTAAATCAAATCCAAAAGGTATTATAAATTCTTTTTTGCTTAGATGTTGAACAAATTTATTTTATATAAACCCTCCATTTTGTTGCAAGTTTGTGTGTGTGTGTGTGTATGTATATATATATATATATATATATATATACTTGATTGGGAAAAATAAATCACATATTTATATATATATATATATATATATAAATCACACATATATATATATATATAAATCACATATATATATGTGATTTATTTTTCCCAATCAAGTTGGCAACACTGAAGCAAACTTCCTGTTCAGTCTTGCTATTACTACTTCCCGAGGAAAATGCAATGGAAACATCGAAATATTGTTTTTTTATATCCACTACTCTTTACATCCTGGGTCAGTTTTTTTATTCAAGCCATATATTTTCCACTACCGGTTTGCTAAGCCTGTCGTAGCTTCGTATACCTTATAATATATCTTAAGACCAGGACAGGCACAACATCCAGTCCCCAGCCGTTAATTTATCAATGTGAAAGGGTAAACCCAAATCTCACCAATGATAAATTTTTCGGCCATGCCAGTGATCGAACCCGGGACCCTTAGGTCAGTAGACAGAGACCCTACCGACCGAGCTAAGGTGTCGGATCATCAAAATATTGTAATATGTGTAAATGTGTGTTAGTGTTTTTACTTTTATTTGTGCTTTATTTTTCAACAATTTTATCATATTTATTAATTATATGTTTTTATAGTTTGCTTAACATTATTTATTTCATGGTTAAATGATAGTTAGTGTCTGAAGATATATAAATATGCACAATATATTTGATTGTGCTTTGCTATGAATTGAAAGACCTCTACTGAAAACTATTTAGTATAAAAATATATGCACTATTTATTAACATTGCAGTAAAATTCAAAGTTGTGGTGTTAAGTGTAAATGGACACCTACTAAATAAATAAAATGTCTTCCTTGGTCTTTACAAACATGTTCTTGGGGTTATAGTTTAAACAAACATTTTTGATAGATATTTCTTCTTAAAGTTACTTCATTTCAAAATCTACAGCTTTCTTTAAGAATATCAGTGTGCTTTTAATTTCGGTGAGAGATATATTAAAGCTCAGCCTTGTGCAAAAATAATTTAAATAGGCTTGCTTGATGGTTAATATAATAACCAAACTAACTGAATAGCACATAAATCTTTACAAAGGATGCTCTTTTTTTTAAAAAAGAAATTAGTTATACCGGCATCATATTTTTCAACTTTAATTAACTTGAGAAACATAATTACTAAACTAAAATCACACCGATATTATTCGAATTTCGTCCAGTGATTTTGAGACTTATTCTGTGTTGGGTTTTCTTTGGAAAGCGTGAGTATATTCTCAAACGGATCGGCCAATTTAGCTGCCGTACGGTCGTTGTGCAAACTCGGCGACGGCTGCCGGTTTAGTGCACCACCATTTTGAAAGACAAACGTGTTGAAATCAAGACCATACTCTTTCAATAGGTCCGTATCTTGAGTGTTATTACTCCTAACAGTCGAGGGGACATTAGCGGGAGGTCTCAAGAAAGGTGACCCAGCGAAGCTCTGGCTTGAATTCACTTTCTGAGGCACCGCTGAAGAAACTGCACCGAAACTTACGGAAGGGGTTATACTAGAATCTAGGGCAACATTTCTTTGTTGAAACAAAAAACTTTGATTCGGTAGTCTTGAAGGAGAAGACCTCTGCACCATGGGGTGAAAGTACGGGTACAAAGGGTTTGATAAGCCATCTGTTCGCTTCTGTGATTGGTTCTGAAACGAATGTAATGTCTCGCTGATGCTTGGTAAAGGTGACTGATCCACCAGCTTTTCTTTGGTTGAAAGAGGGTCAAAATCCTCATCACTGGGTGTGGAGTCTAGCCGTATTAGATCGGTTGCGCTTGAATCCTGATGAGGCTGAAAAACAAAATATATTAAAATATGAAACATCAGTCAAAATAATAAGGTAAAAGCAATTTGTATAAACATGCTGCACGCTAATAAGATATGGTTATAATAAACACACACCACAATAATAAGATACCCCTCATTAAGTCTGTGAGATGACCACTTCTTCAATTTAAAGTAAAATCAAATAATATGAAATATTCTCACAGCCAAATCGAAGTTTGAATGCTTAAAAAAAAAAAGTTAAATAAAAATATTATGTTGCATGGATATGTAAATTTAGGAAATTTAATCTACTAAATGCTATATTTCAAACATAATTAATGTATTTCTGCTTACAATGATAAATAAGTTATTATAACAAAATATAATATAGTTATTTTAGATTTTTTTAATGCAAACATTAATATATGATGGAAATAGCAGCTGAATATAAGGAGAAAAAATAAATAAAATGTATGTTTTAACTTTATATATTTTTTTGGCCGAAGCTTCATAACTGTCAAATCCTGAATTTTACTTTTGAATCCAAGTCAAAGCTAACAAATATATGAAGAGAACACAAAACTTTTAAAGCTCGTCTAGTGGTTAGACAAAGATAGGGGAGGTCAGGTTTTGAATTATGGTCTGGTGTACTGAGCAGTGCTGTAGAGTCAGTACGCCAGGTCTCTCAAGATTTGATGAGCAGTTCATTAATTATGTGATAGCTCCCAAACATGAACTATGTCATAATAGCGCTCTAATTGCAGGTGTTTAGAACACACACCAACCCCTAGACATTATTAGGGGTGGGCAGATGCCGACCTTTTGAACTGTGTAGGCTATAACCCAAGTAGTGATGAGTCATCAGTTTTAAGAGGTCCTTTGTATTATCACTGGGTTAAAGAGAATAAGGGGGGAGGGTGTTTACTGATTCGGGAGAAACAAATGTTAGTAAAAAACAGTCCAGGGAGACTCATATATGGGCTTTCAAGTGACACAAAGCGTGTGTGTGTGACATATCTATTCAAAAGGTTCACTCTGCCCGTTCAGGGGCTGCGCGGGTTAGAACGTCAGTCGTCGTGTACTTGTGCTGAAGGGCGACCGTCATGCCCAATGTACCAGAGTTTGAGTCCGTGAGGGACCATAGAGAGTGACAGTCAGGTCATCGACTAAGCATCTCTTACCAAACCAGTTCTTTCACAAGCTCCTAAGTCAAAGTCTTTGTATTCTTTTGTTACTTCTTTATAACATCACAATTTGTAGACATGTGTAATGCTATTAATAAACCCTGGAAACCAAAATATGAACCCACAAATCTATTTTGCCGCTGTCCCTATTCTTGCTTGCAAACACTCCCAACAAATAAAACATTGCCTGGCTGTAATATTCAGATCGTGTTATAATTCTATTCATTGGAATAATTTTACATTCTTATAACACAAAATATTATTATCCAACAAACTTAAGTCGTCGTTTGTCGATTAATAGATTAATATTTGTGTTTTTGATTCTAAGTGAAGATTTCAGGAGGTATATAAGTGATTCAGATATTCAAATCAAAAGTATTTTATCACTTACCTGATATATAAATAGGATTGTAAGCGTATATGTTTTTTATGTTTAGGAAATATTAAAGGGTCAATTATTTCGACTCTTTTAAACACAGAGGGAAAAGTGTGTTCTTTATTTTATTACTAAACACACACAAAGTATTTCTATTAATGGCAAGGTACTTATGTGACTAATGCGTTCACTGTATAGTATTTTGTTGTGGCTGTACTTTGATCTTTGACACCGGCACAAGGAACTAAATACAGTCATAGAAAAGTGTTGATAAACTGCAAACGTAAAGGAATGCCGCGTGTTGGGAGATCTGACAGCAGGGCGAAGAGAATAGACTATGTGCATCAGTACTGGTAACATGACTCATGATCACTTTGTAAATTCTTGCAAGGAAAATTTGTTTGTTTACCGCAATCAACTACTCGAGAATCCTAAAACATAGTTCACCGTTTCTCGTAAACTACTTGGACAATCACATTAGTTTTTTCAGAACGAGGTATATTATTATTATTATTATTATTAGCACCACGTCTTACTACCCGTTCGGGTTATACGCACTTACGCTAATGTGTAATGGTAGGGTGATTGTGAGATGAAATGGAGGACCTACAGTTTAACGTGGAATCCGAACCACGGTGGAGGCCTGGCATTCCCCTCATTCACAAGATGTCTTGTCAGAGGTGAAGGAAGGGTTTGGTAATCAGATAAATCTGTACCGGGACCGAGGATTGAACCCCGGCCGCCAGCACAGAAGTCTGACACCTTACCCCTAGACTGCCAGGTCACCAGAACGAGGTATAAAAACCTTAGAAGACATGAGAATATAATTTAAAGTCCCATATTCCAATTGGTTTGCTTCAAAAAAATAGTTTTCTAATAAAAGAGCTATAATGATTCTTAAAATCATCACGAGATAAGATATGTTGTTGGTGAGAGGAAAAGTATGAAGAATGAGAGAAAGAAATAAGGAAGAGGCTTTTAACACTCTCAGAAAAATTGCAGGTCCACAGGATAACACAAAGAAAAATCACAGAATATATTAACCTTGGGCTCCTTTATGATATATTATTATTATTATTAGCACCGCGTCTTACTACCCATTCGGGTTATACGCACTTACACTAATGTGTAATAGTAGGGTGATTGTAAGATGAAATGGAGGACCTACAGTTTAACGTGGGATTCGAACCACGGTGGAGGCCTGGCATTCCCTTTATGATAAAGAGAGTTCAAAGATCAATTGGTGTTAAAAAATATATGTACTCCGCAATGTTGGAGACAATACACTAGCAACAAACAATGGTGGAAATGTGGTCTAACGCGCTACTCTCGCGGTAGAATAGACTGCTGATGATGAAGAGATAGAGGTTCGAATATCTGTCAGGTGTACTGAGGTTTTTTTTTTCAAATGTAACCTTCCCAATCCTTAACACCTTAGTGTAATTAGTACATAAGCGTATAACCCGAACAGGTAGTAAGACGCAGTGATAAAAAAAAGTACAAATTTTATATAGCTGGAGGAGACAAGAAAAGACTTGATTGTTGGTTTGTTGAAGGTAGCTGATGTCGTATTCAAAGAAATATCAGTGCTGCCGTCTTAACCTTCAACAAACCACACTTCAAACTCCTGAAGTCAAGAGCTAGTGTTTGTATAAAAGAGTTGGATAATCCAGCAAAATATGCTGTTAACTCCACCTTTATGATCTTATACATATTTATGATATGTCAGGAGAAACACAAAAGCAAGGTGAAACCGATTAGATATCTAAGAAATGTTTGTGGAAAACACTCATATGGACAGACACAGTAATGAATGGGTGCTGAGGAGTGGACAGAATCAGTAATAAATGGGTGCTGAAGGAGTGGACAGAGACAGTAATAAATGGGTGCTGAAGGAGTGGACAGAGTCAGTAATGAATGGGTGCTGAAGGAGTGGACAGAGTCAGTAATGAATGGGTGCTGAAGGAGTGGACAGAGTCAGTAATGAATGGGTGCTGAAGGAGTGGACAGAGTCAGTAATGAATGGGTGCTGAAGGAGTGGACAGAGTCAGTAATGAATGGGTGCTAAGGAGTGGACAGAATCAGTAATGAATGGGTGCTGAAGGAGTGGACAGAGACAGTAATGAATGGGTGCTGAAGGAGTGGACAGAGATAGTAATAAATGGGTGCTGAAGGAGTGGACAGAATCAGTAATGAATGGGTGCTGAAGGAGTGGACAGAGACAGTAATAAATGGGTGCTAAGGAGTGGACAGAGTCAGTAATGAATGGGTGCTGAAGGAGTGGACAGAGACAGTAATAAATGGGTGCTGAAGGAGTGGACAGAGACAGTAATAAATGGGTGCTGAAGGAGTGGACAGAATCAGTAATGAATGGGTGCTGAAGGAGTGGACAGAGATAGTAATAAATGGGTGCTGAAGGAGTGGACAGAATCAGTAATAAATGGGTGCTGAAGGAGTGGACAGAGTCAGTAATGAATGGGTGCTAAGGAGTGGACAGAGTCAGTAATGAATGGGTGCTAAGGAGTGGACAGAATCAGTAATGAATGGGTGCTGAAGGAGTGGACAGAGTTAGTAATGAATGGGTGCTAAGGAGTGTGGTTTAAAGGAAGGAAGAGGCCATGTAATATGTGGCTAAATGTTGTAGACGAATGTGTGAAAAGAGAAACATGAAGAGTTCTAAGAATAAAAGAGCATGTATGACTCGGTGTATGGATGTTGTTGAAGAGAAGGGAGTAAACAAGGACAGGGAAGTGTGGAGAAAGTTAGGGAGGATGAATTAAGTACGAACTTGTTGTTTTAAGTTGTGTGCAAAGTTTATTGCCTACCCCGTTAGGGAACGGCGTGATAAGGTATGTAAGTGTGTATGTTATGGATGTTATTAAGTTTATTGCTAAGTATGCAAGCCCTGTTTTTTCATGTAATTAAGAATGATTGTAGGAAGCCAAAATGATGCAATTACCTTCCTTGTCCTCGGAGAGTGTGCTTGCGACGGAGGGGGGAGTCGCACCATGTCCACCGAAGAGGGGGAAGCCACTACAAACACCGGTTCCCCATCCACACCCCCACCACTACCCACCACAAAAGGCGTGGCACCAAACAGGTCACAGCCGTTGGTCGCTGGAGGGGAAGTAGGGGTCTTGGGCGGTAGGACGGAGGGCGGGGAGGAGAGGGGAGCAGCGTTTTGAGACCTGTGTGGAAAAGAGAGGAGCAAAGGATCTGTTTGGGACGACCACCACATGTCCGAACTAGTGCCACTCGAGGGCTTGAAGTTCTCAAGGCTGCGCACAGGCTTAAGCTGCAAAGGCAGAGCCACACAATGCAACAGTGCGCACAAATGGTAAAACAGTCACAAACACTCGCATGCACAATGAGACCATCACACACAGTGGAAACACAAATTAGATTTATTTTACTGATCATCATAATCATTGTGCACAGCTTTCTGTCACTGTCAGGGTCTGTCTCCAAAAAAGCCTCTCCATTTACTTCTGTCTTCCCACCACCTTTCTTCCTCCACTCCTCCGCCATCTCTTTATCCACCTGTCCCTGGGTCTTCCTCTCATCCTCCTGCCTCATTTTGAGCATCCCCCTTGGATCCTCCATTCTCTTCACCGGTCCACACCCCTTCAATCTCGTCTTCCCTAGCGTATCCTGCGGAGGATCCTCCTTCACTCTCTCTGTCTCTCCCTTCTGCTCTTATCCTTTCCTTCACCCCCAGATTTCTGATGCACATTGCAATATACAGTCTGAACATCACTCCTCTAATATTTAGAGATATACTAACATTATAATAACAACTATTTCCTAAACTTTAATTACTTCTACAAATAAAATACAGCAAGATAACATTCAGTTTTATTGTAAAATATTTGTACCTACTGAAAGAGTGGTGTTGTAGACCTAGTACGTTTAGTTGGCATACCTAAAGTATGCACTTTATAAAACACAGTGGTCCAACCAGTAAGTTTGAAGAGGCTTGCCGGTTCGACTCCAGAAAGGTTGTGTTGACTTTAATTTTCTAAAGGAATACAATCAAAGATAACCAATACCTTGTAAACAAATAAATAAAACATCACAAAGTAGACATTGAAATGTAAGCTACCAATGGCGAGACAAGTGACACCAACAAAGGGAGGAGGGTGCGAGTTTGACCATAAAACCAGAAAAAGAAAGAGTAAGAAAAATTGTGGTCAACAACACACACATAATTTGTTGGGTGTTTGTTATGTCAGGACACAAAGCTACTCAACTGTGATTGGACTGGTCTGTGATTGAAGTCACAAACTGGTCAGTGACTGGTTGTTACTTAAATTTTGTG
This sequence comes from Timema californicum, assembly GCA_902141385.1. Lineage (NCBI taxonomy): Eukaryota > Metazoa > Arthropoda > Insecta > Phasmatodea > Timematidae > Timema > Timema californicum. The sequence goes on along the minus strand of CABFOW010003118.1, from coordinate 21,473 downwards.
CATCGTGCTACGCGAAAGTGGCGTAATTTCAATCAGTTTCGTATTATCTAGCCACAAGCACCTTCTTTGGGCTTCTAGACTATCTAATTTATATTAATATGTCGTCTAGTGACTTGAGTGCTGAGGAGAGCTTGGTTCTCTATTATTGTTACAGATATAAGAGAAGTAACCAAACAAGATTTTGGATTCATGTATAAAATTAAAAAATTATAAACTGTAAGCTATTTGTCGTGGCAAAGGAACTGCAATAAACTTATGTAAAATGTATAGTGTCATACAAAATATCAAAAGAAAGCTACCTTGAATAGTTGGTTAAATGTTTGGTAATGGATATAATATTCATGATTGATTTATTTTGTTTAAAATGAGGTGGCCCAATGGCTAGATAATTTTATAATAAAGGAAAGTGATAAAACTAAAGAAAAAGGAAAAATAAACTATTAAGAGTAAATTTGATGAAGAAAGCCCACCTAGGGAAAGAGGAAAAATGTGGGAAGAGTCCAATGCACAAAGGTGACATCTTCTTCCTTTCTTCTGTCTTCTATAGTAGAAGTAGTCACACACACATTTTAACACAAATATCATAATATTTCGGCATTGTTGCCGAAATATTATGATATTTGTGTTAAAATGTGTGTGTGACTACTTCTACTATAGAAGACAGAAGAAAGGAAGAAGATGTCACCTTTGTGCATTGGACTCTTCCCACATTTTTCCTCTTTCCCTAGGTGGGCTTTCTTCATCAAATTTACTCTTAATAATTTATTTTTCCTTTTTCTTTAGTTTTATCACTTTCCTTTATTATAAGATTGATTTATTTTGTAACTGAGGTAGCCCAATGACTGACATGTTAGGTTTTCACTGAGTAATGATGGAAGTGACCAGTTGGCAAACAGTAGCCCTGTGAGAGGACCGCTATTGAAATACATAAGCGGTGACGCACAAGCTACTGGCTGGTAATTTAGGTTTTAATCGCATCACTTTTGAGTCTTAATTGAGTAGATCCACAGGCAAAAGAACTTAGTGAGTAGCCGTTTTGCACTCACCTATGTTTCTAGTGAATAATATAGCTTATATTAATTTATGATTAATTTTGGTTCAACATTTTTCTATCCCCACTATCAAGTGTTAGGAAGCTGTGCAACAGAACTAGAAGAATTTTGAATATACTGGTAACATGTAAGTTTGAAAGTTTCAAATCAGCCATCTAAATATTTTAGTAAATAAAACTACATCAAAACATTAATATTTAGCTCTTGACTTTGTTGTGGTGCAATTTAAAGCCAAGCGTTTCCCACAACTACCATATTATTTTACAAGAAAGCAAAGATATGTATCGCAGTCCTAAAAGAAGAAGAAACAGTAACAAGGTGTGTAAGGTTATGGACAACACTCACGGTCCTGTCCACAGGCGGGGACTCGGCCCCTTCCTCAGAGTCTTTCAAGGAGCAGTTACGAAAGATGACATCTTGTAGGTCCCCCATTAGGTCCATGTCTAGCGGCGAGAGCTGCAGTCCGGGAGTGTCGCTACGGGAATGTGGCACTGCCTCGGGTGAGGAAGGGTCTGACGCTGGGCTGAGGGGTGAATAGGGCTTAGCTCTGCTGGAAAACATGTCATATGTATATTAACTGATTATACAGCACTTGGAATCAACATCATCATCATCAACTGTTTCCAGCCTTTGGCCAGGTCAGTTTAGTAAAATGTCTCCATCTTCCTCTATATTTCCAACATTCTCCCTCCTTTAATTGTTTCTATTCTTCTCCTCTCACTTGCACACTTTCTGTTAGCTGCTGCTCCTCCCATCTCTTACTTGGCTTGCCTTGCGGTCTTTTTCCTAAATACTTTATTTCCATAATTTTCTTTGGCATCCTCTCTCTTTGAAATAAAAACCATATCATAGTTGACTGTTTTAAAAAATAAAATTCAATTTCCTTTAAAAGCGTATACTCTCCAAATAAAACAAAACACAACAGACATGTTGGGGATTTAATTGAAGTTTATCAAATATATTTTGGCCTTTACCCTTAACATAACACGTTATTTAACAATTATATTTATCAGCACACAAACTTAAGTTAAAAAATAAAATTGTCTCTTTTGTTAGCTATTTAAAATTCTTGTTATATATGTTACATATATTTTTTTCATAGTGATTTTTTTAATTACTTACTGAATTTTAAACTAGTATAAAAGTGTAAAAGCAGTGGTGCTCAAAGCCAAAGGCCCCAGGTTTGATTCAGATGTCATGTTTTACTTAATTGAATGTAATTTTATCAGGACAATTCCTGGTGATAATCTTTCATTATTTTAAGTTGATAACCTGAACAAGTCCTAAGAAGAGTGGGTGATAAAAGAACTATTTTGGATGTGATTCTTCGGTACAACATGTGTCTTCTACATGATGTCGTGGAAAGAAAGGTTGAGGGAAAGAGGAGGCTGAGGAAAGAGGAGCTTAAGGAAGAAGGATCCAAACAATGGATGACTTGATGGAAAGAAGAAAAGTCTGGGAGCTGAAGGAGGAGGCAGAGGACAGGGCTATTAAAAAACACAAACACATTTCAAGGACACACTTTCACTGCCACAAACAGTTTCTTCAGGTTAAGAGAGTTAACCATACTCTTGGTTGGGTTGCAAGGTTGTCAACGCTCTTAACCCAAGGAAACTTTTATTTAGCAATGTCTCTTACTACCTGTTCAGGTTGTACAAATATTTACTATTTAAGTTAATGTGTAAGGGATAAGGAAGGTTGAATTTAGAAGAAGTGTGCTTACATTTACAAGGAGGAAGTGTCGAAAACCATTTAGGAAAACCCGCCCTGAATACACCTGGCCACGCTCCAAACCCAAATCTTCCCATCATCGGCAGTCCAGTGCATCACGCCTTAGACTATGTGTCCACCAAAGCGGGTATTTGAAGGCGCCGTTTTAGTGTTTCGTCTAAACAATTTTTGCTCCAGTACCATTAAGTTATGTGTACTGGCTAGTCCTCTTCAATTAAGCTACACACCCACCTCTTGTTTGAAAATGTAGCCACAAAGTGGGACTCATCCTACCTGGAATCGGTAGCGGAGCCTTTCCTCCCCTTGAAAGGTTCTTTGCGGAAGGAGGTGGCTGCCTTGGACTTTGCCACCGAGAAGGTGTGTGGGCGCCTCCTTTGTGTAGGGGAGGTAGGGGCCGACCGAGGTTTATCTTCCTTCTCCTTGTAGTCGTCCGCCTCCGAGTCTAGCCCCGTACGAGTGTGGGACTCACGGAACTTGGACCGGAAATCCTTATAAACTGAACGAACATCCTTCCCTCGTTCTTTCACCTGCAAACAAATTATAACATTTAATTAGACTAGAAACCAGTTGGGAGTAGATTCTTGGGGTGTCTAGTGAATGTTGGTCGGATATTATTACATCCGTAAGGCACAAGTGGTTGTAAATTACTTTGCATTCCGGTTTAATACAACAGTATAATAGGTGAGATGTGAATAATCATTTTTCATGCATTCGACTAGAGAAAGAATAGAAAACTTTGTTTTTTAAATCACTCAACCAAAAGTTTGAATCAGACATGTGACGTGTTCCAAGAATAATTTCCTTTTTTCTTTCAAACGGTGTCTTACTATCCCTTCTTATGTACTAATTATAATGATGATTTTATGGATTAGGAAGGTTATATTTAGAGGAAGTGTACCCGCATTAGAGGTGAAGGGAGAATGGAAAAACATTTTGAAAAAATCACCCTCAGTACACTCGACTGAGATTCAAACCTTGATCTCCTGTCATCAGCAGTCTAGTCTACTGCGAGGGTAGCACCTCGGACCCTGGGACTACGGGTTGATTACCTGAATAATAATATTTTAATCGTGAAAATGGCCTTGACGAGTTTGTTTAAAATGGGTATCTGGGGAGTGTTTTACATGATAAAATATAACAATTCATACTTTTGGAGGATAGGGGAGAGAACAAAAATTAATTGTACAGTAATTTACTGAATTTTTTTTTTAGATTTGGCTTTAGCACTTTTGTTTGAAATTAAAATCAGAATAATTTTATTTATCTGTTTAACAATTAAATATGTTTTTATCTGAGGAGAAATGATTAAGGGGTAGTTTATTGAAAATCTTGTTGAGAATTAGAATAGCCATTATAAGCAAACCAATTAACATTTTTAACACACAATTTCAAATAAGGCCATCACGTTTTGGCAGATTTTAAAATATAGAGAGAAAAACATGCTTATTTTATAAAAACAATAACAAAAAAACACCATGCAAGTTAAATAAAGAAGGAATTAACTAATAAACAATATCATACGTACTATCCTTACTCAGTTTTAAGTATTATGGATGATATATTGAAAGTAAGTTAAACACAGCTTATTTGTAAAATTAAAACTACATGAATACATGAAATTTATTTAGCACCACGTCTTACTACCCATTCGAGCTATACGCTTAAGACCTAATTACACTAATGGGTTAAGAATCAAGAAGGTTGAATGTAGAGGAAGTGAACCCACATTTGTGTGGAAGGAGATTGGAAAACCATTTAGGAAAAACTACCCTCAGTTCACCTGAGCAAGATTCAAACCTCGATCTTCCCATCCTTGGCAGTCTAGCTCAACACAAAACTAGTGCGGTAATTAACTATGTCACCGAAGTGGGTGAATACAATTATATGTACACTTTGTCTACCCCTGAAAAGTAGCAGTCTTACCTCAAATAGTTATAGTATGGCTCCATCTTATAATCTATACCATAGTGTAACCCGTCAAGGTAAGCTCGACAACTTTAAGGGGTAGTATTTTAAATAATAATCAATAATCTTGGTAGCCCCACATAGAAACTTTCACACACATTTAACCAACGCACACAAAATGCAAAGCTCACAGCACTACACATTATTTACACCCAAAGAACAAATGATACTTACAGATTTTACAGCAGACTTCATGGCGGGATTAGCCTGAAATTACACAATTACAAAAAAATAATAAAAAAGCAGTTCTAAGCATCAAAACAAAACCACTTGGTATTTTTTTTTCAATATAAAAATCATACAGCCCTATACCATTCCAACAAAATGCTCGAAATTAAATTATAAATAAATATGCAAGGATACCTAAGGTTCCAAAAAGTTTGTGCCCATCATAAATAATTGTCAAGAAACATGCTTTATATTAAGATAAACTTTCACCTCCCTATTTAGATATTTAAATGTTCACACATTTTGCTTTTGTATTAAAATTAACTATTTAGACTGAATATTATTTTTATTAGACTATATAACAAAGAAATGTAGAATAAGATACTTTATCGCAACAGTATGGTAATTTTAGTGATTACTAACTGATTTTGACCAAAATCCCTGGATTTTCCAAAATATTTTGTCTCTTTAAGGAAAATCTCTCATTTTTTGAAGTAATTTTATTTTATGTCTGGACGAAGATACGTACCTGTACCTTATTTCATATGTAAGGAAAAGTATCTAAAAAAATTAAAAGCTTTTTCCTTGATCAGATATTGTAAATTACTTTTTGTTAGTGTGTTTAGATAAACAAATTAAAATATGATATATGAACCTTCTCATTTCTCTCTTTGCCTACCAAAGTAAATTATATTTAAATAATACAAAACTACTTTTAAACATCAATGTGGCTGTGTGTAAGTTTTCTTTTTAGGCACAAATTATTGAGTGAGGGATTAGGTTGTTTTTTTGCGCAAATTGAGAAAGGTATTTGGTCGGGGGGTGGGGGTTACAAATTGAAAAAGGTGTTTTTGGGGCACAAATTGAATGAAAGTTTATTTTGTTTAGAATTAAATACATCAATGATTTGAACAAAAGGTTGTTTATTGCTAAAAGCAAACTACTGTATTTAACCTTAGCAAAAAAAAATCTTTTTGGACAAAGAATTAATTTAATTTTTCTTGGATTTTACCAGAGTTGATTAAATTACTTTGATTTTTTAAGTTTTTTATGTTAGTAGACATCCTAAATTATAATAAATGTAAATATTAATACAAGTGTTAATATATTTGGAAAAAACTAATAGATCAAATCTCATAGTTCTTTATTCCAAATCTCAAATTTGAAACTTTAGATTTCCTTTAGAATCTTGAATCCTTAAAAATGTACAATTTTGTTTAAAGTGAAAATATCTAAAATTGAATTTGAATATACTTAAAGCTCGATGCAACTGACAAATTATATTTTGTTTGTCACATATATTAAATGACAAACGACAAAGATAACACTTCTTCCTAGTTAATTAATTATATTAATACAATTTTTTTTCCTCTCAACTAAACAAATACCTAATTACTTTCACCGATTGATTAAACTTGTTATTTTATGTCAAAGTTGTCTTAAATGTATTAAAAATACTTCGAGTTACGAATCTCAAATTTCTTGAATATCAAAGAATTCAAGGAGTCAAGTGTTCCAAGGAACCAAAGCCTGCCCTTGATCAACAATCCATACATCATGTGTTGCGTCGACAGGAGCCATGTTAATAATCATTCATTGGGAAGATATGAGGACAAGACTGTATTTTCTCAGTGTTTTCTTAAAACCAAAAACATGTTTAGTTATGAGACCTTCAATTGTGACTTTTAAAAATGGCTTACACTTTTAAACCCTCCCATGTATATTTTTAAACACCTTATACATCCAACTTATCTTTGTGTCCAACCAGTGGAGACACACTCATAAGAATAAAATAATGTATTGTAAAGCTTAACAATTAAAACTATGGTGTGTCCACTAACTAAAATGTTCTACTAAATTACTTAACATTTAACACATTGTTACAAACCTTACATAAAAAAACTCATATTTCAAAGGTAGACCAAACAATTACATGCAATTTTAATACTATTTTGGACCAAATAATATATTTTAAAGGATAAAAAAGTGATAATGAAACCCAATCAGTTGTTAACAAATTAACTAAAATGATAAAAACGCTTGTGTTTTGTGTTATAAATAATAAAGCTACTCAATGATTCACTAAATTAAGAAGCAAGTGTCATTCTTACTAAAGAATGAGTCAGCTGGTTTGATAGGAAAGAATTACAAAAACGTAATACAGTGAAAAGTAGCCTTGTGTTCAAGTGAACGCTCTTTTAGCAAGGAAACTCCACCCAGATCACAATAATACTCCATCACAAACACAGTCACAGTTGGTAAACACAATGCACGATACGACCTAACATTACACAAATTTCCAAACACTACCCAATTAAAAGACAGAAAAAAAGTGACCATGACCTTGAACAGCAAATTCACACAGCCAAAATAGAAACAACAACAAAAAGTGGTCATGCATTACCTTACTCTTGACATTCTTGAAAAAAGCACTCCCTTCTTTCTTCATCGTGTACGTCCACTCTTTGTATTGTTGCTTCAATTTGGAGCTCGACTTATCCGAATAGTTACAAGCCTCCATTTCAAACTCGTCAGAAAATCCAAGACCATTATTGAGCATGTCCAGTCTTTCTTCAATAAACTGTCAAAAAAAAAAGTTAAATTATTGAAACTTTGTGGTCAGAGATGATAAAAACATTACAGAAATTATTAGAGATGATTCAAATCTACTTTTTCTTTAATCCAATCTTAAGTTAACCTACGTATCCTGAGTCTTGACAGACATAGTACCATACAACAGTGGTGTGTGTGTTTTAGAGTATTTCTTAAGTTTTCATTAAATTAAATAAATATGAAAGATTTTAGAAAATAAAGCAAAATAAAAACATATTTACAAAATTAATTTTAATTTTCTTCTTCAAAAAGTAACAGACTGAAGAGAAAATTATCTTCGGTGGTTTATTCACTATAGAAAATATAAATCATTACCATGTGTTGACATTTGTTATTTGAATTCAGATTCAGTAAAAGTGAGTACGTGGATGGTGAGAGTAATGTGACAGGGTTGTCCCATAAATATGTTGGGCTGAGTCACTTGTATTTAATAATTTAGTATTTAATAATAGCTCTAATAAAATAGTTTCTTTTTTTAAATCTTAAATTCCCATTTTTTATTAATCTTCGAATTAATAATCTTCTAAAGGATTTGAGGATTCAAAGCAATAACAATCTAACATGACACAAACATAATAATATATGGTAATTATCTAATCACATTATATTATTATATTAATTATCAGGAATAATTTTAATTTTAAAATAGATATTAACAGGGTAGATTAAAGAGTCAGGGTATTACAGAACTGTAACAACTTTGTTGATTAAGGTTGTAGCCGCATTTAAATATCAAATTCTTTATATTGAAAAATAACACTTGGGTCACAGAAATCAAACTCAGGACCTTTTACTTAGTATATATGTGTAAACCCTGAACAGTACTAAAATATAATATATATTTAATAAATACCTGTTGGAATATTTGGAGCTCTAACATTTTCCGCAGAAAGGGTTGCATTGGTAATGGACGTGATTCAATAAATGCTTCTTGACTAAAGGTGATCTTCTGGCCTTGATGAAACTTCAGCGCATCTCTGTACCCCCCAATCAACTGGACAAGTGCTCTTAAAAAGGCTCGAGAAACACCGTCACCCAACAAAGCTGCACGGTTACGAAGCTGACGTCTCAATGAGTTCACCTTTAAAATAATATATATATATATATATATATATATGTAATACACATATCGATTACATTTAATAATGAATGATATAGTTTCATATTTAGGTTTCCAAACATCTAAAATTGTTTATGAACGGCCTTTTTTTCAGTCATGTGTTTGACCGTCCACACAACTTTTGTTGTAACAGAAATGTGACTAGTTTGTTCTGGAATAGTTTAGTGTTTGTTACACATTCACTATCTCAAACATTCTATCTCATGAGACTAAGCTATACTTAATTTATTTACTAAACATATTATAAAGCTTTTCTTAATATGATTTTTGATTTAAATATAAAATAAGCTGAATGCTTCCTCATTACGTTTTTTAGTTCTAAGTATGAAGTACTCTTTAATATTAAAAATAATGTATTCTTATTAGAAAAAGATACAGGGAAGGTGGAAGGAACAAACTCAATTTGGCTGTTACAACAAAAAGAAGAACACAGTTCGCACTTTACAGTGTTGCCCCCGGACAAAGTTATAGCGGCCTCGTTACCGGCATTTCCCCCGACCTAGGTTTCATTCTATCGGAACTCACCAGGAAGGGGTGTGAAACGCGCAACATATCTTCTTGAAAGAGGAAACTAATTATATATTAAAATATATTAAAGAAGTATAGACATCTAGATAAATAAATATTTGTTAAACATAGAACAGCCAGATACAAGCAAATCTTATTGAACTTACGACATCTTGAGGCAAACTCTCCAGATCCAAGAAAGGGGTTTCCACTGTGTTGTTGTCCGCGTCCAATACAACTACTTCACCCAAATCAGACTTTCTTACACGCTGGAACAAATAATACAAGAATAATTAGTTCAAATCAAGACCATTAGAGTTGACAATATATTATGTCAGCCATATTTCAAATGAAAATGTAGTACCCACATAATTTGCTTTTTTACCATGTTTTACAGTTGGTTAAAAAATAATAATTCAATTCTTACGTCTGTGGTTTCGTGCAACAAATAGATAGAGCTGGAAGAGGTCTTGTATTTAAGTTCTCACCGTGACGTGAAGGGGGAAAATATAAGTTTTGATTTGGTAATAAATAAAATTATAGACTATTAGGAAAATGGTAGATCACAAATAAAAGTAAAAACACTAATACACATTTACACACCCATCAATATTTCGATGCTATTATAGCATCTTCCTCAAGAAGACAGTCTACTACTACTTCCTGAGAAAGATGCTATAATAGCATCGAAATATTGATGTGTGTGTAAATATGTGTTAGTGTTTTTACTTTTATTTGTGCTCTACCATTTTCCTAATATTTTATCATTTTATTTATTACCAATTGTTTTTGCTCAATGCACTTTATTTCATACATATAAGTTTTGATTTGAATTAAACACCGAAACCTAATAATATACATCAAGTTAAGAGCCTTTGATGAGTAAACTTTTAACTACAAAGTTGAGTGAGAGTGTATTATATAGAACTTTTCCCGGTAAAAAGTTTATAATACATTTTAATGCAATAATTTGGAGCCATCATTACAACGATCTACAAGTAATTTAAATTCTTTAAAACCTACTTTTAAAATTGGCTCTGGAACGCCAATCAAATAAGGCATTGGCGCCAGTAAATAATCCATCAGAGCCATTGGTAGCACCGGGATGAAGATATGCTGCCAGTTCATGGGGTATATGATTGCATTCGCAGACTGCACACACGCACTCAATCGATACAACTTCTTGGATGTGAAAATGATTCTCCGCTCGTACAACATGGAGGCAAATATAACCATCATGTTGTGTCCGTCGACAGCGCTGTAATACTCTGTGAGGTTCCGCTGAAACAAGTCGTCGCGTGGACAATAAAACATTGCGCCGTTACTCTTATCAACGTTCACAAATCAGTCTTTAAGCAACAAAATTGACTTAGTACATGAGAAATCATGAGATGAAAATTATTTGCACTCCAAGGAAATGAAATGCCCTTTTGATTGACTCTGATCCTAAAGGTTGGAGTTCAAATCTTTGTTGGCTGAAATGAGAGTGGCTATTGCTGAGGCTTTTTTTTGCACCATGTCATACTACCCGTCCACGCTATTACCATTTAATTTGAATGATTAGGGCAAGGATGAGGAATGAATAAAGAAACAATTTAGGGAAAGCCACTCTACGTACACTCTCCCGAGATCCGAACCTTGACCTCCATGTATCCAACCAAACCGACTAGACCAATCAAAGTTTACTATTGACTTTGACAAGACCAATCAAAGTTTACTATTGACTTTAAGATTAATTTTACTAGACGACTACAGTAATTCTCGCTTTGCACTTCTAAACTCAACTATTAGTTGTGTTACCAAATGTTGGGTTAAATTATTACCAGTAAATTCAATTGGAAACAAAAAGGTGTAGTTATGGTGCAATCAAAATGGTCTGAGGAGTCAGTCTCACATTAGACTGACCTACTGATGAAGGATAAATCAGGGTTTGAATATCGGTCGTGTCTACTGAGGGTGGTTTTACCAAAATGGTTTCCCACTCTCCTTCCAGACAAACGCGGGTATATTACCTTTAAAAGTGCTCCCTTCTTTATCCGTAATCTATTGAGTAATGAATAGAATTAATGGATTATATTAATATAGCCTGAACTGGTAGTAAGACGTGACGATAAATATATATATATATATTTACAATAATGCATTATATAAAGAAAAAAACATGTTCTATGATGTAATGAAACATTATCTAATGGTTAATAATATCACGTCATCAAAGTTGACTGACTCAACAGTTCACCTCAATTAGCTTACAATATGTAATGTAACTTGTTCAACACCTTAGCCAAGTCAGGGGTGTGTCTGTCTACTGAGTAAAAGGGTCCGGGGTTTTATTCCCGGCATGGCCGAATATTTATCATTGATGAAAATATGGGTTTACCCTTTCACATTGATAAATTAATGGCCGGGACTAGATGTTGTGTCTATTCTAGTCTTAGATATATTATAAGGTACATGAAGCTATGACAGGCCTAACCAGCCGGTAGTGGAGAATACACGGCTTGAATAAAAAAACTGACACAGGCTGGGAACAATCGTAGATGTAAGAAAAAAATGGAGTGTAGCTTACATTTTCTGGAATACTGGGAAGTTGAAATTGATTTGGACATGGACACACAAAATTCTGCAACATAAGACATTGTGGTAGACTCTTTATAAAAAAAACTCACTAAACTTTAAACCAGAATAAACATTATAAATTATGTGCTATACTATGATAACTTAGTTTAAAAAAAATGTATTATTTAATAAGTCCAAATAAATAATAATAATAATAATTGAGGGCAGTAAGAACAAATAAAACAGATTGTATAATTGGGACGTAGATCAGTTGTAGTATCCTAAAATAACAAATGCCACAGCAAAAGATATATTAAATTTACAGTAATTGATTAGCATCTCGCTCTATGGGAAACATTGGATTGATTATAATTAGTGATTGTTCAAATCCAAATCTTCATTTTACCTTTGAATCTTTAATTATATTCTGAATCTTGTCTACAGTTTTCTGGTAAGTTCTGGTAAGTCAATCCTCCTTTCAATGTTTAATTTAATTCAGCTGAATGGCGCCATTTTTCATTTGATAAAATAGAAATAGTAACTAAATGTTAGCATTTGTTGTTAAAATGCCTTAATTATAACAATATAATATTCAGTTAAGTATTAAATTAATGGTCTAGGGTCTGGTTGTTTATATTGTTCTATAATTATGTTGGGGCTGAACCAATGATAAGTCAATTCAAAATGAGAAAATAAAAAAATTAAATCTCAAATTTGATATTTTCTCAAATCCTTGAATCTCTAATATCATAAAGGCTTTAAGTATCCTGCCCCTAATTTTAATTAATAAAAGCCTATTAATGGTGCATTCTTCATGAAGAAGTCTTTACGTTAAACATTTCAAGTAATTTCTCATTCACTTGATGAACAAATTTGCGGCTACGTCTAATAAAATCAGCACCCTCTCTACAGCAGGTGGATGGGAATATTGCAGGTGTCACGTACGTCTTTCTCGTCGTTGAAGGCCACTTTGAGAGTTCCTCCTGGATCCGGTACAGCGCTCTGGTACACAGCCTCCAAGAATGTCCACAGCTCATCCGACTTGGGGCCGTGAGTCAGCTGGGCAATGTGGTTCAAGAACCTGACAAATGTGTATGGTGTACACATTAGTTAGGTTAACAATGAATGTTAAATTTCTCAATAGCTTCAGTTTTATAAATAAAGAAGCTAAATAACAACAGAAATAAAGTTTGACCCAAACGTTATCAGCAGAGCCAGGACTTCCTAAATAATGATTTAAAAATATCTATAAAATGACATAAAAATTCTAAAAAATTACTTTAAATTTATAAAATGTAAATAAAAGTGCTTAACAACTAAATAAAATAAGCAGTTCATAAGCAATAAACTTTTGCATTCTGATAAATATAATATTGACGACAAATGTCTTCTTCAGAAGTAATAGCTGACCCCTCTGAACGCGACCCTCTACAACTTAGTTGCAGTCGCAACAGGAATGTGTATTTTACAGCCGAACAAGTGAAGCGGATACAAAATTTAATGACTACATTATTTTCTTATTCTGACAAATGTGTGTAGGAAACATTTATGTTTGAGTATTTATCAGGGGTGTGGAATTGGAGTCAAAGTCATTAAGTGGGAAGCAATTTTGGATGAAATCTTGAGTCAGTAAAAATTTACAGACCTCATACTCTGGCTTTTAAAAACTTAAAACAACAAATGGTATATATATAATTACTATAGTTTCATAATTTTTTTATTTTTTAGAATCAGTGTTTGTGATTTGGATTGACAAATTTATTCAAATATAAATTCACAATGTCAACGAAGCTTCCCTTTAAGTAATCTGTATTGGAGAATTTTACTGCAATTTTTTTTAAATTAATAATTAATATACTTAAAGACATTTATGAAGGAGTCAGACAGTAAAAAATAGAGTCCGAGTTGAAAGCTTGGTGTACCAACTCCACAGCTCTGGTATTTATGCATTTATAAAATATCACTAGTATTTAAAAATATACTTAATCAACATAAGTGTCTAAAATTTATTCAAGCATTATTTAAAATGATTTAAAAAAAACAAAAACAAAAATTACTCACAAAGGACACAAACCAAGAAAATGTCACCTAAAAATCCAAAATTAAAAACGACCTATAAAAATGTTTTCACAATCAGGTGATGATCATGAACATTGTCTTGTGTTGTACAAAAAAAAATATGTTTTGTACAACAACATTATTCAATAATTAAATGATATATTATTATTCATAAATTGATTCTAATATGTCTTATTAATTTGGCTTTGAAACACATTCCCATATCTTTTCTTGGTTTATCTGTATATATAAGGTAGCACACATACCAACAGAATAAGTTACTTCATAGAGAGTGTTTCTTGTTTTTTATCACGTTTTATTATCTGTTCAAGTTATACACACACATAATAAATTATTCTAATGGGATAGTGATGAGGCAGAAAGTATTTTAGAGGTGATCTACTCACATTTTCGTGACAGGAAAAACTACCCCCAGCAGATTCGACCAGGTTTAAAACCTTGATCTCCTCGTCATTAGGAGGCCAGTCTAGGAAGTAGGGTCCAAGGGGGGAACAAAACTAGGGGAGGGTCAGATTACCACCTCTTTCAGACTTGCGCAGGTTAGCAAGACCGTGCTGTCATAGTCAAACAATTATGTTTCTTAAATGAATGACTACATTTATCAGAGTGTGATATTATTAGTTATTATTATTATTATTATTAGTACCGCGTCTTACTACCCGTTCGGGTTATACGCACTTACGCTAATGTGTAATGATAGGGTGATTGTGAGATGAAACGGAGGACCTACAGTTTAACGTGGAATCCGAACCACGGTGGAGGCCTGGCATTCCCCACATTCACAAGATGTCTTGTCAGATATTATTAGTGACACACAGATAATCTAAAGGGGTACCGGTGAAGATAACAATGGCAGCTAAGAAAATGCGCAATAGCCTTCCCTGGAACTTTTTTTTCTCTGCAAAATCTCATCTTGTGCAACTGACCAGGCATAAAGTTGGGTGCCAATGTCAATAATAGAAAACAAATTGACTTTTTTTTTTCCTGTGAAACAAACTTACTTGTAAAATGACTCGTGCCAAGGAAGGTAGCTAAGAACCACTAAAGCAGTTTCACTCTTAGGATCATGGCGACAGAATCCAAATGTCCATTTTGAATCAACACTTGTCAACACGAAGGAATAGTGTTGCACAACGCTGCTAGAAATAAATACATCATCAGTTACATTTGTGCTTGCATAGAACAATAGTACAAATTAATAGATCTCCTTTCACATATGCGTAGGATTTGCAGCTGTCAATTTTGATACATATTATAAACACCTCTGAAATAATACTAAGATAGTGAAATGTTATCATTCTGATCAATTAAAATATGTTTACAATTTTCTAAAATGTGCTCCGAATGTTTTGTTTTTTATCACCGCGTCTTACTACCTGGTCGAGTGATATGCTTATACACTAATTATGCTTATGGTTTTAGGGATGAGGGTTGTATTAATAGGAAGTGTGCATACAGTTGTGTGGAAGGAGGGTGAGGAAGCTATTTTGTAAAAATCACCCTAAATACACATGACCGGTGTTTGAACCTCAATCTCTCCATCATCCGCAGTCTAATCGAACAAGATGAGTAGCGTGTTAGTCCATACAGCCACTGGAGTTGGTTGTACACATATTCATCTAAGTTTTAAATACGTGGGAAATAAACAAAATAAAGGAAAATTAAGTAACTAAATAAGTTTACTAATAATACACATTTCTAAGAATAGAATAGAGTATAAACATAGAGTAAGGCCCACTTTACTGAACCTTACTATGTAGAGAAGTCGACAAAAAAGAAAAATTATAATTTTAAATAGCCTACAATTTGTTTGCAATAGCATTATGAGGAAAAGCACAAGACTATTTGTGGGTGGATGACAATCAAAAATAAAATCTTTATTTAGTAGGCTTAAATGATAATTTTTTATGAAATATAGGTTATAAAAGGTTTACCTAACAAGATAAGATATATAAAGTTCAATTTTATTTCTAAATATTTGATCATTATTTAAAGTTTAAAAAGTTAATTGAATTTAGGATATTAAAATTTGTTAGATTGTATAATTATTTTTTAAATCCATTACTTTTTCCACTACTGGCTTGCTAGGCCTGTCATAGCTTCATATACCTTATGATCTAACCTAAGACTAGGACAGGCACAACATCCAGGCCCCGGCCGTTAATTTAACACTGTGAAAGGGTAGCCCCACATTTCACCAATGATACATTTTTCGCCCATGACGGGAATCGAACCTGGGAACTTTAGTTCAATAAACAGACACGCTACTGACTGAGCTAATGTGTTGGATGATTGGATGAAATATTTTTGTTAAGTTATTTATTGAAGTGCACCCTTGTCGGTTGATAACTCGACAAAAGTTATGTACACCCCATTTACCAATAAAGGTTGTAAGCCGACCTCGATAAGTTTCACTATGGTGCCGCTTATAAGGTCATATCGATAATGTAATCAATCAAAATAAGACTGCTACATTAGACGGTAGCCTAAGTACATTTTGCACAGCCCTATATTAAAGTGATCCACCCAACTTACTTTTCAAAGTCACATGGATAAGCAAACTTAGGGACAGATTTCAGTACTTCTTCATCCTTGTAACTTTCCGGGAACCTTTGGATGATCCAGGCATCTTTCCCATTTGGTTGAGGGCCGACAACTTCGCAGAAACATTGAAATAAATGTTTCACATTTTCCCTGGTTAACAAAGGAGAAGAGTGTGTTGGATAAACATAATATTTCATGGCTTCTAAAACAAGAGTTTGCAGTTAATTACAGTCAATCTCGACGGTCTTGGAATAAAGTGATCGCCTCAGGACCTGATGTTAATGAGTTCAAACTCCGCCGGGGTCCACAGATTTTTCTCGAACTATAACAACTTCCTTTGGAGGGGAAGTAAAGCTGTCGGCCGAGGTGTGTAAAAGAACCCTAGAAGGTGTGTGAGAATACTTTTTCCTGGCAAAATTGGTAGGTCCTTTTACTCTCGCTCATAGAAATTCTCATGTTCTGATATAATCAGTCGGTTCAAAAATTTCAAGTTAAATACCTCAAATAAATAATTAAAATGGTTAGTTACAATAACCTCTCTGAAAACCAAGATATTCTGACTGACCAAAGTAATTATTAAATGTGTGTTTTGGGATATAAAAGGGTACTTTGAATTTATGGTAGGGTATATGGAACAGAAATGATAGATATTATGCCTTGAGAACATGCATCAAGCAAAGCAGTCACTTTCCTTCTAAAGTTATTGAACGTTCCCTCTAATGTCTTGATCTGACCAGCCCTAACCAAACTTTAGTGTAGGCCGCTAAAAAAAAGCACATAAGAGGATCGAGAATTTTGACAAGGTGAAGAAATTAAATATTTTCATATTTTAAGTAGCTATTGTTACCTTACTATTTAGCTACATTAGTATTTAACATTTATTATGTTGTTTAAATGAAAGCTACTAGAAAACAATGTATAAATAATCTCAATATTGATGTGTCAAATATTGATGAAAGTTATCAAATGTAAATAATGTATCTTGATAGAGCAGTGCTACAAAGAATTCATAGTCTTAAGATTCAATATATAAGCATTATCTTTTTTACACTGTTTTTTACTAAGGCCTACCTGTTCAGGAAGCACACTAGACTCCTTAATTACTTTTCTACTGCTTGGATAACTTCCATCACGTAATAAGATGTTATCGTAAAGAGTTGTGATGTACAGTATTTTACTAACTCAAGTGAAGTTAGTCTCGTCTTCAGATCGCTTGATAGGGTATTTTATTTAACTTCCCAAGATTCTTATTTTCTTAAAATAGAATAAGCTGATACATACATATTAATCAGCTCGGAGAGATTGTTTAGTGGAAAGCGCAAACATCAAAATTAATTGACTCATCTCGGAATGTGGGGCTTAATCATTAAGTCCCGTCACATATAGTTGAAAGTGGGCAGAGAAGGTAGCTTTGTCTTATCCAAACACAGAAAAAAATATTATTTATTTAGACTGCAATATAGTTACTAGTTTGTTTTATTACCTTATTCTTGATCCCATTTTTTTATGAAGACAAACACAATAAACGACATTTTCACTTGGCCCACATTTCTCTAATTTTCATATTCACTCCATTGACATAAGAGAGCATATGATCTACATCCATTTTGAATTCTATAGCGTATCTGCTCTCTGGCGTTGTATTTCTTAACTACAGTAATATACAAATCCACTAAATATGACAAAAGAACTATGAATACCTGTTGGAATAGCTGTGACCACCACGTCAATATAAAATGTTTACACATTGGTTTTTAAAATTAATTTGATTTTTAGAAAATCTAAAAGTTAACATATTCATCAATAAATTACTTACTAAACTAAGAGTTTACATATAATGTGTCAAAAAAGTCACTAATATAAAATTCATATAATATAATCGTTATAATAAAACTTGAACCAGAAGTTAGATAGATAGGTATAAGAATGTGGCGCACTTTAGAAAAATTGTTAAAACTTAAGTATGTTTAAGAAATGAATAAACAAATCTTTGAAAAAAAAAATATAACTAGTTTTGTAAGAAATGGTCCATTTGCCAAAAAATTATAGGGATTTGTTTTTTATCATTACCATAATATTTTTAATGTTAATTAGTTATGTAAAGGCTTAATCAAGACGGAAGTAAAAAAAATACAATATGTTGTTTTGAATCCTACTGAAAGCTACCTAAAGGTTATTTATTGCAAACATTGGCTGAAAGTCACTAATGTTAACAGTTACTGGCCTACACCATAGTGTAAACAAACATGCTAAGGCTGGTTAATTCGTGGTGAATGAAGGGAATACCCACCATTATCTCGACTTATTACACTATGATTCGAATCTCATAAACTACACCATGAGCGCCAGCAGAATCACTTAAAGGGGGGTGCACCCAAGAAAATTTACAATCAAAACGTAACGAATTTGGACAGCAACCAAGACGATTCAAGTTTTAGTTCCAAAGTTGAGTTTTGTATAGTGGATTGTATTTCCCAAAGTTCTTTAATAAATGTTAATTAATTTTATGCAAAATACACTTTTTTTTCCTGTGGATTTTTACCCTTCTACCCACTTGTTATAAGCCAGAAGGGGTGTGGGGTGCAAGTACACCTCCTTGCAGCCTCATCGCGGTGCCCATGAACTACGCCATAGTGGAACCAAGCAAGGTATAAGTCTTACTTTGATTGATTACACTATGATCCTATCTTATAAACCACACCATAGTTGAACCAAACAGGGTAAGGATGATATATTTCACAGTGAACGGAGTGATAACACATTATTACCTTGACTGATTGCATTATGGCTCTATCTTATAAACTACATCATAAGGGAACCAAACAAGGCAAGGCTGGTATATTTCACAGTAAAACGAGTGAAAAATCATCATTACCTTGATTGATTACACTATGGTTCTATCTTGTAAGCTTCATTATGTCCATAACAGAATATGCTAAGCTAGGTCTACTTAATTTTGGGTAAACGGCGTGGACGACATAGAGGCATATTATTACAGAGCTTGACAATTAGAATGATTTATCGCTCATTATGAAACTATTGTAGTAGTGTGTATTTTTTAACTAATATTTTTTAACTACACTGCTCTTTACTCATAATAATTAATAAAAATGATTGTTTTCACTTTTTTAAATAATATTTTGTTACAAATATTATCACTCTTTTAAACAGCTCTATGATTCGATATACGTTGTTATTAGATTGTAACAAAAAAAATAATTGTAAAGCGTCGTCTCAGGAATGTATATCAATGTTTGATTTTGTTTTTGAATAAATTGTTATTTTAAGAGTAGGCCTAACTTTTATTCCCTCATTTTCTTACAAATAAAAAAAATTGGAGAGAAAAAAATTATATCCACGTCCATCAAGTCATGAGATCATTTTATTAATTTTAATCTAGATTATTAATATCTATAAATAATGTTATCAATTATAACAGCAAGAAAAGCTTTATATGTTTGTATTTTTATAAATGTTCATTCATCGGAAAATCAAGTTGAAAAAAAATTAGTTATGTTAATAATAATCATTCGCCAGTTTTTCAATAGGATCGCAGGGCTGCGTATAACCCGAACGGCTAGTAAGACGCGGTGCTAATAATAATAATAATAATAATAATAATAATAATAATAGGGTCGCATAAAAAAAGTGAAAATCATGTTTAAGTAGGCTCTACAGCTGGTATTTATTAGTACTTAGTGTATTTGTTCAGAAATATATTAACGTTGAGTGTATATTTTAATTATTGCATCAAACTGAAAACTATGTTATCGAGATCTAGCCTTATCAGTTTGTTGGCTGTCTGCTTAGCTTTATTTAAATAATAATATTAACAGAGGAGACAGGACTGTCACCGCTGAGAGCTGTGATTGGTTGGTTTAGGCGAATCAAACAAAAGATGCTCAATGCTTGATGCTTTCACGAGTGGTTTGTTTAGAATTCAAATGGCTTGTCAACCGAAACTTAAAAATGACAAGTCTTAGCAATCATAAATATCAGATTAGAGTATCAGAGCTGAGAGTAGTTAATATATATAAACATTGAGTAATTTTAATGAAAATTTTGTAACACCTTGATTAAAATTAGTCGTTTATAATTAATTAAGTTAATAAAAATACAGTGTCAGAAATACAGATCATTGAATAACTAAAAATAATTTAGCACCAGTCCCTCTATACATCAGTATAACACCAGGTGGCGTAGCAGTTCACGAAACTCTTCGAAAGAGCTAAATGTTCTTTCAAGAAAATAATTTTTTTTTATCATGGCCAGAATCGAACCCTAGATACTTTATTGTATGTACCAACTCTCCTCATTACATGAAAATAAGGCCAAAGATTCATAGGGAGCCCGTTATTTGAAAATTAGAAATTCATGTTTCCGTTGTGACCTTTTATTGTTAGTCCATTTAGTTGTAAGTTTTACAATTATTCCCGTATATCAATTCTATATTTAGTACAATGCCTTACTCCTCGAGTCAAACTCTCTCGTGAATCAGCCAACGTGGTCTCGTCTTGAGGGACACCAATATCGAGGTTTGTACGTCCCTAGCCCATCCACCCCTCGTCTTGGAACAGTCTGCAAGACTGATCATCTACCCCGCCCCATCTAACCCCAACTGATAACGTCGAATAGGTAACACGCGTACCTTCTAGATTTCGGCCGGATGAACAAAACAACGACACAATATTCACAATTAGTTTTGTCCTTCACTAAAAGCCGCGGTACAAAAGATACGATTTATTGTAAAGTCCAATTTCCATTTGGAGATCCTTAACCCCCAGTGACAAACGTTACTAAAACTACTTTCATGTATTGATACGTCAATTCACTTTATATATTATTTTGTCGATACTCTACCTATAAAGTAATATTAATACTAATAATATTGTAAATTCTATCAATTTTTTTAAGCGCCGCGTCTTGCTACTCTGTTCGGGTTGTACACATATTCGTACTAATTACGATGGGGATTTTGGGGTTAAAAAAGGTTATATTTAGAGGAGGTGTACCCGCACATGTGTGGAGGGAGAGTGGAAAACCATTTTGGAAAAACTACCTTCAGTACACCATACCGAGATTCGAGCCTCGTCATTAGTAGTCAAGGCCGTAGTCGGGGGCCAGGTTTGTAGGTT